>SJYV01016157.1:0-20054 GCA_006410875.1 Neotragus pygmaeus | reverse complement strand
ACTTCCAAAGAAATCCCAGGGCTGACCTCCTTCAGAATGGACTGGTTGGATCTCCTTGCAGTCCAAGGGACTCTCAAGAGTCTTCTCCAACACCACAGTTCAAAAGCATCCATTCTTTGGCGCTCAGCTTTCTTCTTGCTCTCAAATTCATATGTAGATGTCCTAACTCCAAGGACCTTAGAACATGACTGTATTTGGTGATAGCACCTTACAGACATAATTAAGCTTAAATAAGGCCATTAGAAGAGGTCCCACCTTGTGTCACTAATGCTACGAGAAGAGATAAGAATGCAGAGAGCATAAGCAGAAAACAGGGGTGAGAGATTTCGCAAATAGAAATAAAAGACACCTAGATAGAGTGAACAGTCTTTTTGTAAGTTTTCTTGTTTATCTGAATTTCACTGTTCACTCTATCTAGGTGTCTTTTACTTCTATTTGCGAAATCTCTCTTCTTGTAGCATTAGTGACACAAGGCAGGACCTCTTCTAATGGCCTTATTTAAGCTCAATTATGTCTTTAAGGTGCTATCACCAAAGACAGTCATGTTCTAAGGTCCTCGGAGTTAGGACATCTACATATGAATTTGAGAGCAAGAGACACGTCAGCCCACAAAATATTTGACTACCACTTTCTTCCCCGTAGCCAAAACAGTGTCTTGAAAACAGTAAGTGCTCAGTATTATTAGATGAGATATATAATGAAAGAATGTCATGTATATGTAATATTTCAAGTATCCCAAAAGGAGAAAATTTTATGTACAAGATGTTATCAAAAGGAGTGTGCAATATTTGGGGGAAAATATTTGGTTAAACTACTTGGGATGGAAAATGAGTCTTTAAAGCCATGTCTAATCTATAAGTGGTTCTGGCCAGATCATTTTGCAGGAGAAACAAAATACAGGGAAAAATTGGGAAGAAGAGAGGAAGGTGGTGAAGGGGTTCTGCAAGGTGAGAATGTCTTCCCTTGACCTGCTCTCTCACTTTCATATGAAAATCATGAAGTGATGAGTGTAGGTCTCATGGTAAATTATAAAGGAGTTTTTAAAATTATTGTTATTGGCCTGAATTAGTTAGAGCTGCAGTTCCTAATCTTTTTGGCACCAGGGACCAGTTTCGTGGAAGACAATTTTTCCATGGGAGAGGATGGTTTGGAGAAGATTCAAGCAGATTACACTGACTGTGCACTTTATTTCTGTAATTATTACACCACGATACACAATGAAATAATTACACAGTTCACCATAATGCAGAATCAGTGGGAGTCCTGAGCTTGTTTTCCTGCAACTAGACAGTCCCGTCTAGGGGTGATGGGAGACGGTGACACCCTAGGTGTGTTGCTTATGTCCAGTTTACTCCATAACCTCATTTTGGTTGTTGTCACTGCTGAAAACTCTGCTTCCCAAAGATTGGGTGTTGGAAATGGAAGCAGAGTTTTTCCAGTGCTTTTGCAGCGATCTCAGGATATTCCACTCTGACTTTAACCCACAACATATGGAGATTTGAAGTTGTCTCAGACATACTTGTAAGGGCACCATCATTTGCGTCCTCAAGCAGTTGATCCTCTTCTAGCATGGACAAAGTCTATTCACCTGGCTTACTCACAAACGAGTCATGGATCCATTCCTTCCTGGTTCAGGGGTCTTCTGTGGCTGGGAAATAATGCTCAAACTCTTGAAAGCTGACATGGGTGATCGTGCACCAGCTGGAAGAAAGAAGGCCCTGGCTCAGTCTCTTTCAAAACCTCTGCTGATGTTTGAAACATGTCAAAAATCCCAATGTTCACAAGTTGCCCCCATAATTCCAGTCTGGCTTTGAATGCAGCCTCTTTACCCGCCTACTTCAACACAGTTGTTGTTCTTCTTGGAAGTGACAGATTGAGTTCATTAAGCAGGTTGAGTATGTCACACAGTAAGGAAGTTTTACAACCCATTCTGTGACACTGAAATGTGCTAGCAGTGGTGACTGTTTTTCTTTAAAAAAAAAAAATCTCTGAAGCAGCTCTCAGAACTCAGAAATGCTGGCCTATGATCTACATTTAGCTTTCTCACTTCTGTGTATAAAAGATGTATGCTCTCTCTGCATCTCCTCACAGAACCATGTGAATAGATGTGAATTACGGGCATGAAGTTCAATTGGTTGACAATTTTAATCACATCCTGCAATACGTTGTTAAGTTCAGGTGACATTTTCTGGCTAGCCAGTATTTCCCTATGGAGGATACAGTGCAAAGACCCACATTCAGCAGTGACCTCTTTGACACGAGTAGTGAAACCAGAAATCCGTCCAGTCACGGCACCCACTCTGCCTGTGCATATATTAACACAAAATGACCAGTTCAGTTTTCCTGATCTGTAAACACTCAAAGACTTGAGTACTTCTGCAACAGTGGTGTTGGTTGGCAAGAAAAGTGCGCATAACATATCTTTGTGCACATCCTCCTAAAAAATAAACTGCACATAAACAAGCCTTGTCAACATCGGTAGACTCATCAACCAGAACTGTGTACCACAGTGACTTATTAATCCCCTCTAACAATTGTGCCTCAATATCCTCTGCTGTTTCATCCATTTGTCTAATTATGATGCCAGCCAGAAGAGGAACATGTGCCACCTTTTGAACCACAGCCTCTCCTAAAAATTCACAACAAATGTCACTAACAGCTTGTGCTTGTGCTCAGTTGTGTCCGACTCTTGTGACCCCATGGACCATAGCCCTCCAGGCTCCTCTGTCCATGGAATTTGCCAGTCAAGAATTCTGGAGTGGGTTGCCATTTCCTTCTCCAAGGAATCTTCTGGACCCAGGGATCAAACCCTTATCTCCTGCCTTAACAGGTGGGTTCTTGACTGCTGAGCCACCAGGGAAGCTCCATCCTTAGCAGCAGACAGGATCAGCTCGTCACCATTGCTTAAGGGCTTCTTAGCTTTAGCAATGAAGTTAGCCATTAACCATGATGCTCTCAGTGTGGACATATTTGATGAGGTGGTGGGCTTTTGTTGTTCATGGTTTGTTTTTTTTTTAAAAAACTCCAAAGGCTTCTCTTTTAATGTAGGGTGCTTGGTTTCCATGTGGTGAAGCAGTTTTGAAGGGTTCATGGCATTGTTAGAGAAGACTATTATACAAAAAGGACTTGGAGAATGAGAATCACCTGTTGCAATAAACCCGTAATTTAAGTAGGACTCTTGGTATTTTATCTTAAATGCAGCTTTCTTTTTGTTGGCAGTCTGATCATGCTGTCCTGTCATTGGGTCATTCCCCCTTTTCAAAGAAGCTCTCCAATAATGTTTGTTTATACCTCATTTTGGCTAGGGTTAGCTTGTGGGCTTACCCAAACTGTGACAACTACAAGACAAGTGCATAGTTCAGGAAAGAGGCATGGATGGAAGTGGTAAACAAAATAATGTACAGGCCATGTGCAGACTGAAATAAGTGTTGAGTTCTGACTTAAAGCCTGTCACCAGATGCAGCCTAATTGTTACTTGCTACTCTCTGACAGGGTTTTGATATGAGTCAGCAAGCAATTGATTTATTACGGTATCTATGCAGTCAAACCTCTCTACTAATGATAAACTGTATTTACAGCTGCTCCCCAGTGCTAGGATCACCACCTCAACTCCACCTCAGATGATCAGCCATTAGATTCTCATAAGTTACATGCAACCTAGGTCCCTCACAAACAGCTCACAGTAGTATTTGTGTTTCTATGATAATCTAATGCTGCTGCTAATCTGACAGGAGATGGAGCTCAGGCAGCAGTTTGAGTGGTGGGGAGCAGCTGTAAATACAGACAACGCTTTGCTCACTGGCCTGCCACTCACCTCCCATTGTGCACCCCAATTCCAAACAGGCTGGTACTGATCTATGGCTGGGGGTATGGGGACTCCTGTCCGAAGTGATTAAAGTTACAACAGCCTTATGGGAAAAACAAATGGGTTTCTTTAGGAAAGAAAGACAGGTTGAGACAAAAAACAGGAGGTGAAAAACCTTGTAATAATGTGGGTCTTTGCAGATGTCAGTAGGCTTTCCCCTTTCTTCAGGCTATGAAACTCCAGGAGAGGGGAATTATCATCGTAGGTTTACTCACCTTTATCCTCTTAGGAGTGGCCCTTCCCCAAGCAGGCAGTTTCTTACCACCTGATTCCCCAGAATTTTCTGCTTTCAGTCAGATAAAGAGAATTAAGAGAAGGCTTCTTTGTGTATCTGTTGCACCTCCGATATTTTCCTTTAAAATACTCTTCCCACCAACTCTAGGGATTTGAGTGGGTCCCCACACAGCCAATTAAAACTTTTCAGAACAGGTTAAGTCTTCCCTGGTGTCTCAGACAGTAGAAAATCCACCTACAATGCCAGAGACCCAGGTTCAACCCCTGGATGGAGACAATCCCGTGAAGCAGGAAATAGCGACCCACTCTAGTATTCTTGACTGGAGAATCCCATGGGTGGAGGAGCCTGGTGGGCTACAGTCTACAGGGTAATGAAGAGTCAGAATGACTAACACTAACTCACTTCATTTCATCTTGTGTGCTTGGTTTTTCAAAAGCTAGTGAGCCAATTAGTACATTTTGATCCCATGTTGCTGGTTTGTGCCCACTAATTTTGCATTTGGGTCATTTGATACACATCATAATTTTATCAACCCTTCACCAGTGGCCCCTTCACTGCATGACCCCTCTTCCCATTCCTGGGTTTTTCTTTCCTTGGGAAAAGAAGTACTCCTTATTTCTAACATCCAGTTTCCCTTCCCTGTCTTTGTAGATCAGCTCTCCCAGCAAACAGAGAACCCTGAAGAGGAGGATCAAATCACTCTCCCCTTTATCTTCCTTCTTCCATTCTTTAGTACAAGGCTGGATGCAGGCACCATGCTTGTTAAATGCTTTCATTGCTTGAATTAACACCAGAGATTTTAAGCTCCCCTTCTCCTGGCACCCAGCAGAGCTTAGTGATTCCCCACACTGGAATGTCTCAGGCCACAGGCAGACTGTGCAAAGTCAAGTAGAAACGCTGGAAGGGAGGAGGGTTGTCGGTGGGGTCCCTGGTTTTACAGCCCCTAGTTTTCAGGGGTTTTTTGATGGTTCTTCTTGTTCTTTTTTTAATTTATTATTTTATTGAAGAATAATTGCTTTACAGAATTTTGCTATTTTCTGCCAAACCTCAACATGAATCAGCCATCAGTTCAGTTCAGTTCAGTCACTCAGTTGTGTCCAACTCTTTGTGACCCCATGAATCGCAGCACGCCAGGCCTCCCTGTCCATTACCAGCTCCTGGAGTTCACTCAGACTCACATCCATTGAGTCCATGTTGCCATCCAGCCATCTCATCCTCGGTCGACCCCTTCTCCTCCTGCCCCCAATCCCTCCCAGCATCAGAGTCTTTTCCAATGAGTCAACTCTTCACATGAGGTGGCCAAAGTACTGGAGTTTCAGCTTTAGCATCATTCCTTCCAAAGAAATCCCAGGGTTGATCTCCTTCAGAATGGACTGGTTGGATCCTGTCTCTTATACACATCTTTTATAATCATGCAGTGGAGGTTATTAATCGATAAAATCTAGTAGACAGAGTGACTGGAAAGCTGTGGATTGAAGTTCCTGATAAGAATGATGCTAAAGCTGAAATTCCAATACTTTGGCCACCTCATGAAAAGAGTTGACTCACTGGAAAAGACTTTGATGCTGGGAGGGATTGGGGGCAGAAGGAGAAGGGGACAACTGAGGATGAGATGGCTGGATGGCATCACTGACTAGATGAACTGTATAAAAACTAGCCAGCAAAAAGAAAAAACATTATTTCCTCTGCTCCGTAAAAAATATTTGAAGATAAATAAAATGACATTGGTTGTTTTTATCATCTGAAAACCTTGCTGCAAAGAACCAATAATCTTGGTTAAATGTAAAATATAATGCTATTTTGTTTGTGTTCACCTTCTTTTCAATAATAAGAGGAGTTTTAGAGATTTATAATTGTAGCTTATTGAATATAACATTCACAATAGAACTGACAGCCAATTAGTCAAGGATCTGTTGAATTAAGTAAAACTGCAATTTACATGCTGTAAACAAAATGAAAGGGGAAAAAACAACATTAGTTAAGAGATAATAAGATTTTAAAATCTTGTAGGCAACTGACCTCTGCTTCAGATGAATGCATTTCTGTACATGCAGATATATTTAAGAGTAGTAAATGTATCTTGAATTCAATGGATAAAATGGCCAGCAGTCTAAAATTATGTTGTTCATTGTGTTAGGCAATTATTGTCGATTTTAATGCTTTGCCACTGTATCATGCCTTAGGCAAATACTCTCCATGTTCATGAATATTGGAGAGAGCAAGTCATAAATCTGTAAACTGAACATAAGCATCTTTCAAGCTGTCTGGCCTCTTGCAGTGTTTGCAAAGCTTAACATATATTTTAATCTGTGCACTGCTGTTTTTATTTTCTGCTTTCCGTCTTTCTGTCCATCTTCCTGCCTCCTGTCTATCCATCGAGCCGTCATTTTTTCCAATTAAGGGGCAAGCTAGATGACAGACATGACAGGCACTCACTGTCCAATGCCACAGATTTTAAGTAGAAGTAATTACTGTATATGGAACGGAAGCAGTGCACCAATACTCGCACCACAGTTTCCGTGACAGTCAACTTGCTTGTTGAATAACAGGCATGGGTATTAAGTGAAGGGTGGGGAATACTGAATGCATTCTGAGCAATGATTATCTATGTCAGTGCTTTTTTATTTTTACCAACTGAGAGTAAAATTTACGTTTCTTCAAATGGATAATTGAGAAACTCATTTGATAATCAATACCAGTATACTCTAAATAAGGCAGCCCTGAAGGGGAAGAGTTTTCAAAAAATGTGACAGGTTTTATGTGCAGAAATATCCTTAACTCTCTCTTGTTATAGCACTTGTCATTACAAGTAAGAAAATAGTAACTTGGAGCTGAACCATTATAATGATACCTATTTATTCAGCTATAAGTAAAGTGCATATTAAATATTAGAGACACATACATAATTTGTATATATCACCAGATATATTTGTCTATATTTAGTAAACTCAGAAAGTATTTACCTGTTTGTAAATACTCCTGCCTGGAAAATCCCATGGACGGAGGAGCCTGGAAGGCTGCAGTCCATGGGGTCGCTAGGAGTCAGACATGACTGAGCGACTTCACTTTCACTTTTCACTTTCATGCATTGGAGAAGAAAATGGCAACCCACTCCAGTGTTCTTGCCAGGAGAATCCCAGGGATGGGGGAGCCTGGTGGGATGCCATCTATGGGATCACACAGAGATGGACACGACTGAAGTGACTTAGCAGCAGCAACAACCCTATTATAGATGATATCTGTATCAGTTTTTAGAACAACGTATTAATCCTCGGCTCTTAAAGATGAAAACAGTGAGTTGGGTGTCTGGTTAGAAATGCATGGTTTGTGAGAGTCAGAAGAAAAATACACCCAACTGTATTTACTAATACAATGACATCAGAGTAGCCTGTATACAATCCTTTTACTTGGTCTGATGTGATGTAATTTGAAGTGTAATTTTTGTAAAGAAGCAGGTGATACCACTTTTTACAATGATATAATATCTGTCCCAATGCCTTAATTGTTGTCTTTAATACAATTTACCCAATTAAGGGGGCCAGGCCTTTGCTTAGAAGCAATAACTGGTTCTGTGTTTGAGGCAGGAAATGTATAAGATGAATCTGACTCATATTAAAATGTNTCGATCCCTGGGTCGGGAAGATCCCCTGGAGAAGGAAATGGCAACCCACTCCAGTACTCTTGCCTGGAGAATCCCATGGAAGGAGGAGCCTGGTAGGCTACAGTCCATGAGGTCACAAAAAGTCAGACACTACTGAGCCATATATATATATATATATATATATATATTTCTAATATGCACAACATATATATATGTCTAGTTTGCACAACATATATGTCTAATATATATGTCTAATATGCACAACATATAAAAAAACACTACTCAACAACAAAAAGACAACCCAATTAAAAAATCGACCAGGGATTTATTTAGACATTCATCCAAAGAAGATATACAAATGGCCAAGAAGCACATATAAAGAAGTAAATCATTATTACCCATTAACGAAATGCAGATTAAACCACTAAATACCACATTGTACCCAATAGGAGGGCTATGATTAAAAAAAAATAATAAAGGAAATAACATGTGTTGGTGAGGATGTAGAGAATGTAGAACTCTTATGCAATATTGTTCAGTTCAGTTCAGTTCAGTCACTCATTCGTGTCCGACTCTTTGCGACCCCATGAATCACACCATGCCAGGCCTCCCTGTCCATCACCACCTACCGGAGTTCACTCAGACTCACACCTATCGAGTCCATGATGCTATCCAGCCATCTCATCTTAGGTCATCCCCTTCTCCTCCTGCCCCTAATGCCTCCCAGCATCAGTCTTTTCCAATGAGTCAATTCTTCCCATGAGGTGGCCAAAGTACTGGAGTTTCAGCTTTAGCATCATTCCTTCCAAAGAAATCCCAGGATNAGCTCCTCTTCACTTTCTGCCATAAGGGTGGTGTCATCTGCATATCTGAGGTTATTGATATTTCTCCCGGCAATCTTGATTCCAGCTTGTGTTTCTTCCAGTCCAGCGTTTCTCATGATGTACTCTGCATATAAGTTAAATAAGCAGGGTGACAATATACAGCCTTGATGTACTCCTTTTCCTATTTGGAACCAGTCTGTTGTTCCATGTCCAGTTCTAACTGTTGCTTCCTGACCTGCATATAGGTTTCTCAAGAGGCAGGTCAGGTGGCCTGGTATTCCCATCTCTTTCAGAATTTCCCACAGTTTATTGTGATCCACATAGTCGAAAGCTTTGGCATAGTCAATAAAACAGAAAGAGATGGGTTTTTTTTGGAACTCTCTTGCTTTTTCCATGATCCAACTGATGTTGGCAATTTGATCTCTGGTTCCTCTGCTTTTTCTAAAACTAGCTTGAACATCTGGAAGTTCACAGTTCATGTATTGCTGAAGCCTGGCTTGGAATTTAAGCATTACTTTTCTAGCGTGTGAGATGAGTGCAATTGTGTGGTAGTTTGAGCATTCTTTGGCATTGCCTTTCTTTGGGGATATTTTTTGGGTCTTGTAAGAACGTTTTAAAAAAACTAATTCAGAGTTTTTTTTACTTGTTTATTCAGATTTTCAGTTTCTTCCATCAGATTTGGTAGTTTGTGTCTTTCAGGGTATTTTTTCCATTAACCTAGGGTATAAATTCTGGCATCCAGTTGTTTATAGTATTTCCCTATAATTACTTTTATTTCTGTAAGATTTATGGTGATGCACTTCCTAACTTATAATTTGCAAATTTTAGTGTAGTCACTCTTGCTAAAGGTTTGACAATTCTGTTGATCTTCTTGAAGAACACGGTTTCAGATTTGTTGATCTTTTTTAAGTTTTGCTTTTCTATTTTCAATTTTATTTCCCTTTTGTCATTTTTATTTCCTTTATTTTGCTAACCTTAAATTTAATTGTGTTTTCTTTTTCCAGCTTCTTTTGAGAATTGCTTTGTGATCTTTTTTTGTTTTGTTTTGTTTTTGAACAGATTTACAGCTACAGGTTTTATTATAAGTACTGTTTTTGCTGTATCTCATATGTATTTAATATGCTATGTTTTCATTTACATTAATCTCATGGTGTTTTCTAATTTCCCATGTGATTTCTTCCTTAACTCACTGATTATTTATGAATGTGTCATTTGATTTCCATATATTTGTAAATATTCTCTTGTTATTGATTTTAATTTAACATTTTTTTGGTTGAAGAACATATCTTGAATGATTTCAATAATTATAAATTTTAGACGTATATTTTATAGTCTAAAATCAGGTGTATTAGAGAATACCTTGTGCACTTGAGAAGAATGTTTCCCTGCTGTGTTGGGTGACGTGTTTTATAGTTTCTTTTTATGTCTAGTTCACATGTAGTGTTTTTCAAGTCTTTCATTTCTGAAATAAGAGGGAAGGGGTCAGGGCACAACTTTTGAAAGAGTGGCATAGCCCGAGGACACAACATAAACTGATATAGAGTCAAATGGGTCCAAGATGGCAGACAAGCCAACTTCAGCTAGACCTTGATCCTCAATTAGCAAGCTAAATAACATGCCCAGAGGCGCCGAGACAGTTTCAGTTATTTCAGTTGCTCAGTTGTGTCCGACTTTTTGTGACCCCATGGACTGCAGCACGCCAGAATCCCCTGTCCATCACTGTCTCCCAGAGCTTGCTCAAGCTCATATCCATTGAGTTGGTGATGCCATCCAACCATCTCATCCTCTGTCGTACCCTTCTCCTCCTGCCTTCAATCTTTCCCAGCATCAGTGTCTTTTCTAATGAGTTATCCCTTCACATCAGGTGGCCAAAATATTGGATCTTCCAAGACACAGTCAAAAGACCAAAAAGTCAGTGGTGGCCCGGTTCCTGGAAATACTCACCCCTTCCCAAAATAGCTGGAATAATCATCCCATTCATTCTTCTAGGATAGTACCCAGCCAACAAAAACTACAAAAACATTTCCAGGTCTCTGCACTTACCCTCTGCAATGGGATGGCCCACAGTCTATCTGTGCAGTGTGTTTCTCTCTGAATAAATCTTCTTCTTACCTACCACTTTGTTTCTGACTTATTTCTGTGATGAGACATCAAAAACCAGAGTTAGTTAGGTCCTGAAACCAGGTACCATGGGTTTGGCTGGGTTTGAGTCCCAGCACATGTGTTCAAATCCCAATCTGGGGTAAATAGGACATTTCCTTGTTCAATTTCTGCTTAAAGTGAAGTCACTACTACTTTTAAGTTATTACTTTTTCCCTACAATTCTGCCAGTTTTTTCTTGCTGAAAGTGTGTTATGGGGTGCATATATTTGTAATTGCTGTTTTCTTGATAGATCTATACTTTTGCTGTTTAAAAACATTCTTCCGAGTCTCATAACATTTTTGTTTTTAAGTCTATTTGATCTGATATTTATATAACAACAACATCTCTTTTTGGTTACTTTTTGCATAGTGTATTAGTCAGGATTCTCCAGAGAAACAGAGCAATCAGATTTAAGAGCCAAGATGTATTACACATCATATATATTTAGTTATTACAGGGAATTGGATTACACAGTTATGGAGGCTGGTAGATCCCAAGATCTGCAGAGTAAGTTGGTTGGTAAGCTTGGTAAGCTGGAACCTAGGATAGTTCATGGTTTAGATCCAGTCCGAACCAAGGATTTAAGAACCAGAAGCACTCAAAGTACAGTTTCAGTTGAAAGGCTGGCAGTTTGCATCACAGGAAAAGCCAGTATTTCAGTTTGAATTTAAAGGCTGAAATAAAACTGATAACTCAGTTCAGAGGTCATAAAGCAGGAAGGATTTTTTTTATGTGGGGGCTAGTTAGTGTTTTTGTTCTATTTAGGCCTTTGACTAATTGGATGAACCCCATTCACATCAAGGACAATTTGCTTTACTCCGTGTTCTGATTTAAAATATTTTGTTATTCAAAATAACTTGACAGAAACACTAAGTGCAGCTTTACAAGAAATGTCAGTAAGACTGACACATAAAATAAACCATCACATAAGGTATATATATTTTTTCCATCTTTTTGTTTGCAAACTGTTTGTATTTTTTAATATAAAATGAGAATCACAGATAGCATATAGTTGGATCCTGGTTTCTTTGTTTCTTTAAAACTGTTTTGGTATTCACTGCCTTTTGATTGGAGTGTTTAGCCAATTTATATTTAATATAATTAATACTAAGGTAGGATTTATATCTACCATTTTGATATATTTATCTGTATATCGTATGCCTTTTTTATTCTTCTATTAATCCATTTGTTGTTTTTCAGTTGCTCAGTCACGTCCAACTCTTTGTGACCCCATGAACTGTGCCATGCCAAGCATCCCTGTTCTTCACTATCTCCCAGATTTTGCTCAGGCTCATGTCCATTGAGTGAATGATGTCTTCAAACCATCTCATCTTCTGTTGCCCCCTTTTCTCTGCCTTCCCTCAGTCTTTCCTAGCATCAGGGTCTTTTCCAATGAGTTGGCACTTCCCATCAGGTGGTTAAAGTATTGGAGCTTCAGCACCAGTCCTTCCAATGACTATTCAGGGTTGATTTCCTTTAGGATTGACTGGTTTGATCTCCTTGCTGTCTAAGGGACTCAAAAATCTTCTCCAGCACTACAGTTCAAAGGTATCAGTTCTTCAGCACTTAACCTTCTTTATGGTCCAACTCACATCTGTAATGACTACTGGAAAAACCATAGCTTTGACTAGACAGACCTTTGTTGGCAAAGTGATGTCTCTTCTTTTTAATAGTCTGTCTAGGTTCATCATAGCTTTTCTTCCAAGGAACAAGCATCTTTTAATTTCATGACCCAGTCACCATCTGCAGTGATTTTGGAGCTCAAGGAAATAAAGTCTGTCACTGTTCCAGTTGTTTCCCCATATATTTACCATGAAGTGATTTACCATGAAGATACCAAGATCTTAGTTTTTGAATGTTGAATTTTAAGCCAGATTTTTCACCCTTCTATTTCACCTTCATTGAGAGGCTCTTTAGTTTCTCTTCAATTTCTGCCATGAGGGTGGTGTCATCTGTATATCTGAAATTATTGATGATTCTCCTAACAATCTTGATCCAGCTTGAGCTTTATTCAGCCCGGCATTTTGCATGATGCACTCTGCATATAAAAGTTAAATAAGCAGGGTGATAATATACAGCCTTGACACACTCCTTACCCAATTTTGAACCAGTCAGTTTTTCCATGACTGGTTCTAACTATTGTTTCTTGACCTACATACAGATTTCTCAACTGGAAGGTAAGGTGGTCTGGTATTCCCTTCTCTTTAATAATTTTCCATAGTTTGTTATGATCCACTCAGTCAAAGGCTTTAGTGTAGTCAATGAAGCAGAAGTGCATGTTTTTCTGGAATTCTTTTGCTTTTTCTATGATTCAATGGATGTTGGCAATTTGATCTCCTGTTTCCTCTGTCTTTTCTAAACCCAACTTTTACATATGGAAGTTCTTGGCTCATGTACTGTTGAAGCCTACCTTGAAAGGTTTTGAGTATTATCTTGCTAGCATATGAGATAAGTGCAATTGTGTGGTATTTTGAATATTCTCTGACATTGCCCTTCTTTGGGATTGGAATGAAACCTGACCTTTTCCAGTCCTGTGACCACTGCTGCATTTTCCAAATTTGTAGCATATAGAGTGCAGCACTTTCACAGCATCATCTTTAAGGATTTGAGATAGCTCAGCTGGAATTCCATCACCTTCACTAGCTTTGTTTGTAGTGATGCTTCCTAAGGCCCACTTGACTTCACATTCCAGGATATCTGGCTCTAGATGAGTGATCACACCATCGTGGTTATCTGGGTCTTTAAGATCCTTTTCATAAAATTCTTCTGTGTTTTCTTGCCACCTCTTAATATCTTTGACTTCTGTTAGGCCCATACATGTTTGTCCTTTTCATGAAATGCTCAGGAATTTCTGGTTTTATTGGTATCTCTAATTTTCTTGAAAAGGCTATAGTCTTTCCCATTCTGTTGTTTTCCCCTATTTTGTTGCATTGTCCACTTAAGAAGACTTTCTTATCTCTCCTTTCTATTCTATGGAATTCTGTATTCATATAGATATATCTTCCCTTTTATCTTTTTTNCTTGATATTTCTCCCGGCAATCTTGATTCCAGCTTGTATTTCTTCCAGTCCAGCGTTTCTCATGATGTACTCTGCATAGAATTTAAATAAGCAGGGTGACAGTATACAGCCTTGATGTACTCCTTTTCCTATTTGGAACCAGTCTGTTGTTCCATGTCCAGTTCTAACTGGTGCTTCCTGACCTGCATACAGATTTCTCAAAAGGCAGGTCAGATGGTCTGGTATTCCCATCTCTTTCAGAATTTGCCACAGTTGATTGTGATCCATGCAGTCAAAGGCTTTGGCATAGTCAATCAAGCAGAAATAGATGTTTTTCTGGACCGCTCTTGCTTTTTCCATGATCCAGCAGATGTTGGCAATTTGATCTCTGATTCAGGCCATAAGGTAATTCTGTTCTTTATTTTGAAGACTTACTTTATTTTATACTAGAATATAGTATCCATCTAGTTAAAATATCTACTATAATGTTTTTCTTCCATTTTCCCACTTGTTTTACATTTAAATAATTTTAATCTTGCATCATCTGGTGATTTATCATATCTTTGCTAACTTACTATTTTAGAGTTATTAGAAGTTCATTTAAGTTTTTATTTATACTCTGAAAGAATAAAAGAGTGGAAAACTCAACCCAAATTTAGAGAATATTTCCAATCTCCATCTGAATGCCATTCATTGTCTAAACACAGAAATTGTCAAATGAAGCAGCAAAACACAGAACTTGGATAAAATACTATTTCCTGCTGAGCAGATTCTTAGAAGCACTGAAAGTCTTGAAAGAAAAATAAAGAGAGTTGACTTTGAAATAAGTATGATGTTTCATGCTGAGACAAATCACATTCACAGGATACATGAACATTGAAAATAGAATTGCAAACCAGAAACAGGAGATAATATAATGCTAGCTAGAGATTCTATCTCCCAA
This sequence comes from Neotragus pygmaeus, assembly GCA_006410875.1. Taxonomy (NCBI): domain Eukaryota; kingdom Metazoa; phylum Chordata; class Mammalia; order Artiodactyla; family Bovidae; genus Neotragus; species Neotragus pygmaeus. The sequence goes on along the minus strand of SJYV01016157.1, from coordinate 5,444 downwards.
AAAAATGAAAAGAAAAATTTTAGCACTTAGAGGAATTTAAGATATGAGGTTAAAATAAATAGAAGAGCAACAACCCCTAAGGGTTATAAATGATTCCTTTAAAAAGAAGTAAATAAATTCTGGGTTGACAGGTGTATTCCTCTAAAGGTGGATGCCAAAAGTGTAACAGTTGCAAACCTAATTAGATGAGCCAGATGTGAATATGGTGAAAGTCATTTCAGCAAAAAAAAGAGCTTGGGCAATCTGGCTTTTAAATTTTCTAATCTCCTCTTTCTTAACTGAGTGTCAATGCAAGCATTTTTAATATAAATTTTTCTATCTTATACATCTTTAGACCATTTTTTGTTTATGTTTTGCCCAAAGCATGGGTATTCATTTAGATGACAGCAGTTTCACAAAATGCTATCTGCCCAGAATTCCATGTAACTTGTATTAATATTACACCCCCATACTCCTACAAATAAAAAATGAAAAAGAAAAGCAAATCAAAATAGCTTGAAGATCAATCACTACATATTAAATTCCAAATAACAATGATCAAATTAAAAGATAAATATATTTAAGGATACATTTATTTTCATTATAAATCTTCTTAAAGTGGGATAATATTACCATTCTGTTTTTATTTTTCTACTCCTTTCACAAGCAAACCAGACCTCAGTATTAGATGAACTAACAGGTTGAAGAAATAAAATCTAAACATAGGTGTTTAATATGTTATATGAAATATTGAAGCTGTGAGAAATTAATTGTTGTGCTGTGTTGTATCTGAGAAATGATGCAAAGACTGCATATGAGTCATTTATTAGAAATGTCAAATTTGTAAAAAACACTATAAAAGAGTGAAAAATAATACAATTATGGTTTATATTTATGATATAAGCTATACAAGTAGAGTACTTTTCACTTTTAATTAAACTATGTCATGCTTTTAAGATAAAAAAATAAAGCAATAAAAATTAAGATGATCTAGAAAATATTTCAGCTTCTAACAGAATATAAGAACTGTTTATATATAAATTAGGTGACTTTAAGGTTTTTTTAACAGAATCTTTTGTAAAAGAGTTCAATCAGTGAATGAAGATAATATGTAAGATTACATAGCAAACAATTTATTGCTATGTAGTTTCTTAAGAATTTATATCTATTCACTTATCCAGGGCTTCCCAGGTGGGTTAGTGGTAAAGAATCTGCCTACATTGCAGGAGACCCAGGTTTCATCACTGGGTCAGCAATAACCCAATATTTTTGCCTGGGAAATCCCAGAGAGAGAGGAGCCTGGCGGGCTATCATCCATGGTGTAGCATAAAGTGGAACACAGCTTAGCAACTCAAAAACAACACTTATCCGATCTTTTCAGAACCTATAAGACATAATTTCTTCTAAAAACTATGAGAGATAAGATACAGCCTTATCCTTAACATACTTATGATAAAGTTGAAAGGACAGAATTTAAAACTTCATAATTTTTAAATAATGCTATATAGCTTGTTATGAACAAACATTCTCTTTAAATCATATAATGTTTTGAAAAACCTTAAAGAAACTATAGGTTTAAGGGTATATGAGGGAGAATAGTTACTATTTACTAAGAGAATGCAGTTGAGACAATAAAGCATGACAAAAAGACATTGAGGACCAGTGTGATGGTCTGAGGATGAGTGATCTAGATGATACTAGAGATCACATTAGACCAAGTATCACATGCCTGAAAGGGCAGTTTGAAAGCTCTGTATGATGGTAGAGCATAGATAATGTCTCAGTTCAGTTCAGTTCAGTCACTAGGTCGTGTCCAACTCTTTGCGACCCCATGAATCGCAGCACGCCAGGCCTCCCTGCTCATTACCATCTAAGAATTCACTCAGACTCATGTCCATAGAGTCCGTGATGCCATCCAGCCATCTCATCCTCTGTCGTCCCCTTCTCCTCCTGTGCCCAGTCCCTCTCAGCATCAGAGTCTTTTCCAATGAGTCAACTCTTCACATGAGGTGGCCAAAGTACTGGAGTTTCAGCTTCAGCATCATTCCTTCCAAAGAAATCCCAGGGTTGATCTCCTTCAGAATGGACTGGTTGGATCTCCTTGCAGTCCAAGGGACTCTCAAGAGTCTTCTCCAACACCACAGTTGTCTAGTTGCCTGAAAACTGGAAACATACTTTTGGTTTCCAGTCTGGCTCTCCCACTTAGCTGTTGAACATCGAACAACTTGTTCAAGCTCTCCGTAGCTCTGTTTTCTCACACATAAAATAGCTGCAATAATGCTTTCTAGCTCATGGGATTGTTGTGAGGATTAAATAAATTTGCATGTATGAAGTGCTTAAAACAGTATTTGGCATTAAGAAAGATAAATACTAGTTATTGCAATTATTTAGCACTCTATATATACATATAGCTGATTCACTCCATTGTACAGTTGAAAATAACACAACATTATAAAACAATTATATACCAATTAAAAAAAATAAACTAAAGATCTACTATTATATCAGAAAAAAAAATTAAATATGTGTGTGCTTCATGGAAGCAGAACTTCCTTGAATAGAAATGTGAGGACTTCTGTAAATTCTTTCTTCCATAAAATTAATAATAAAAAAATCTTTAATGAATAGCAAAATGAACTTTTTCAGAACTCTGAAAATTAACCAAAATTTTACAAATATTAGGACAGTATTTATTTATTTGAATAAAGGCCCAACAGATGTTTCATTAAAGAGGATATACAATGTTTAAAACATTGATCAACATAATTACTTATAGGAGAAATGAAAATTAAATCTATAATTTGATAACAATTTAACCTCTACTAAAATATCTATAGTAAATAAGGCAGATGATAGTCAAAGTGGGTGAGAATATGGAAAAACAGAAACTTACATATTATTGCTTGATGGGAATGTAAAATGGTGCAGTCACTAGAAAGTAAGTCTAGTAGTTTCTAGAAAAATTAAACATAAAATGACCACATGACCTAGAATTTTGACGAATAGGTATCTAACTGACAAGTGAAATTTTTGTCCACACAAAATCTTGTATGTGATTGTAAGTAAAAGCATTAACATAATAGCTAATAACTAGAGCAATTTCACTTTCACTTTTCACTTTCATGCATTGGAGAAGGAAATGGCAACCCACTCCAGTGTTCTTGCCTGTAGAATCCCAGGGACCGGAGAGTCTGGTGGACTGCCATCTATGGGGTCACACAGAGTCGGACACGACTGAATCGATTTGACAGCAGCAGCAGAAACAATCTAAGTGGAATGAAGAGATAAAATGTGTTCTGTCTATACAGTGGAAAATTATTCATCAATAAAAGAAAATATCATCATATTCCATGAACTTCAAAAATGTTAAGTGACCATATACAAGGTATCACATATTATATGATTTTATCTATATGTATAGATTCTGAAAGAAGCAAATGTATAGTGACAAAAAATAGATTGGAAATCTGAGGCTGGGTGTACGATGGGGACTAACTGTATATGGATATCTGCAATCCCATGGAATGTAACCTGCCAGGCCCCAATGTCCGTGTGATTTTCTAGGCAAGAATACAGGAGCGGGTTGCCATTTCCTTCTTCAGGGCATCTTCCTGTCCCAGAGGTGGAACCATTTCTCCTGCTTGGCAGCTGGATTCTTTACTACTGAGGTGTATATGGACATGAGGGATCTTTTTTTTTCCCCTTTGGAGGGATAAAAATGTTCTAATTTTGTGACAGATGAAACACTCAGTAAAGATAATAAAAATTACTGAAATGTAATACTCAAAATAGATGTAATTTCTGTTATGTTAAAAGCCAATATATCTGCTTATAAAAATAACATTTTAATAAGTTTGTGGAAGGACACGAAAGCCAGATGTAGGCTTTAATTATATCTATCCTTATTTTGATACTGTTTTAGAATGTGCACAACATTATGATTTATCACATTTCATCTCACACCATCCAGTAAGATAGAAATAGCATCTAATCAAATATCCTTTAACTGATTATTAAAATGAAAGTAAATACAGACTGCAATAGTTGAACCCAGCTGCCTACCTGTACTTGGGTTTCATTATTATCTAGATTGAATTGGACTGAGTTGGAGTTAAATGTAAGATGTAAATTAAGAGAATATTATAGTAATTCATATTTTCTGTGTCAACACCACCAGGAAAAATGGCAATACTCCAAAGGCACTGCTTTAATAATTAATAAAAATGACAACTTAAAGTCAATACTTGTATAATTAGTCATATGAAGTATTCGAATATTTATAGCTCTCCTTAGCACTCTTTGTGGACATGCTTTATTCACAAAAGAATAAGGATGTACCCTTATGGCTCAGCAGTTAAAGAATCTGTCTGCAATGCAGAAGCCACAGAAGATGTGGTTTTGATTCCTGAGTCAGAAAGATCCCTTTAAGAAGAAAGTTGGCAATCTACTTCTGTATTCTTGCTTCAAAAATCTTACAGACAGAGGAGAATGGTGGGCTACTTGTCCAAAGGGGTGTAAAGGATTTCAAATGACTGAGCACAGTTCCTCTTTCTCTCCCTCAGAACCATAAAAATGAGCAATAGAATAACTGTCTGTATAAGGTATTTCAGAATGAATTTTACACAAATCCCAACATAGATGCCTATATTTTAATTTTGTGCACTGAATTCAAAATGTGCAATTACTACTTTGATACTATTCCAATCATCATTAATTCTGTAAAATTTAATGAAGGTGCTGCTGATAACCCAAGCTTCTAGATGGAGGTAATATTTTAGAAGTAACCTACAATTTCAGCTGGAGAGTAGTCAGAGATAAACATTCATGCAAGACTTCAGAACCTAATTGACTTAGTTATATTTCACTTTGAATGGTAAAGATTAGTATTTGTAGATCATATGTTTAAGATCAGAATAATGAGAGGAAAAATTCTATTAGATTCAGGCATTATTTCCCAGTGAGTACAGTTCAGTGAATCAGATTTCTTTCCCATGCCATTTGAGTGAAGCTGCTGAATACAAAATGCCTTTCCTAATATACCTAAGAAATTGAAAGATTAAACTCTTGGTGATTTTAATGACTTTATAATTGGACTATAAATAATATCCCTAATATACTAATATGAAATTAATATTAAGCTAAATATTCTCAACTATCTAATTTTTCTTATGGTAAAAGCATTTTTATTAAGTATAATACGATTTGGAAAACTCATCAGTCTAGTTTTGATTTAAAATATAGCCAAGATATTTGTGTAAAGATAATTGTATAAAAAGATAATTTTCTGAATTTTTTAATTAAAATATGAAAAGTAATGTGTGTGTGTGTTTATTCCTCAGTCATGTCTGACTCAAAAGTAGTATCTTCCCTAAAAAATTTAAATGTTTTTAAGAATATAACAATAGGATGCAAAAATAAGTAATCAGGTTATTGGGCAAAACTTTTGCTTCTAATTTAAATATTTA
>SJYV01016155.1:330015-434296 GCA_006410875.1 Neotragus pygmaeus | reverse complement strand
AATTCATGGGGTCGCAAAGAGTCTGTCACGACTGAGCGACTGAACTGAACTAAAATCATCCCCTGCCTATGACTTTGAGTCAATGGAAAGGATTTTTAGGAATCACAGGCTACTACTGCATTTGGATTCCGGGTTATGGGGAACTTGCCCGGGCTTTATATAAACTTATAACTGAGACCCAGCAGGCCCAAACCGACAAACTGGTTTGGTCTCCAGATACTTAAAAGGCTTTTAAGGCTCTTCAGACTGCTCTCCTGAAAGCTCCCTCTCTGAGCTCGCTCACAGGGTCAGAATTTAACTTGTCACTGAAAGAAAAGGTATGGCCCCAGGTGTTTTGACATAACCCTGAGGGCCTCACCAGCAACCTATTGCTTATCTAAGTAGAGAATTAGACCTAATTTCACTAGATTGCATTGTCTAAGAGTAATTGGGGGCAATGGCTTTATCAACACCTGAGGCCTTAAAAATAATTATGGATGAAATCTTACTGTACTGACTTCTCATGATGTGAGTGGAATCTTAAATTCTAAGGTTAATACTTGGATGCAGACAGTAGGCTTCTTAAATTTCAGTCATTGTTGTTAGAAGGACTAATAACTAAGCTTTAAAGTTTGTGGAAATTTAAATCGTGCCACTTTCCTTGCTTAGAAGGAAAATGAAACACCTGATCATGATTGCTTCAANGCAGACAGTAGGCTTCTTAAATTTCAGTCATTGTTGTTAGAAGGACTAATAACTAAGCTTTAAAGTTTGTGGAAATTTAAATCGTGCCACTTTCCTTGCTTAGAAGGAAAATGAAACACCTGATCATGATTGCTTCAAATTTCTAACTTTAAACTATGCAGCTTGGGAAGATCTACCCTATGAAACAATCCTGACACAGAGATATTTACAGATGGCAGTTCTTTTGTGAGGGATGGGAAGCATAAAGTAGGCAACCTACTGCCGCTGTGCTGAAGGCTGAACAGATTTTAGAAGCAAAATCTCTCCCACAGGGAACCAGTGCTCAGTTTGTGGAGCTTGTGGCTCTGATATGAGCTCTAGAGTTAAGCAAAGGGCAGAGAGTAAAGTATGCTTATTTGACTTTACATGCTCATGCTGCAATATGGAAAGAAAGACAGTTTAATATGGCAACAGGAGAACCTATTAAGCATTTCAGAGAGAGAGACTTTAAACTGCTGTATATTGTCCTAAAGAAGTAGCTGTTATGCATTGCAAAGGGCACAGCAGGGATGGGAGTAAAGTAGCAGAAAGTAATCAGTCGGCTGACTGTCAAGCCAGAAAAGGGCATTTTTACAAAACCCCTTCACTGCAGACACCCTTGATCTGGACAGGTCCTGTGGAACAGGAAAAACCACAACATACTGAGGAAGATTTAGAAAGATATGAGAAAGGAGGAGCAAAGATTACTGATAAAGGATGGTTACAGTCAGAGGATGGATGATTAATAATTCCTGAAAATGCTCAGTGGAAAAGTTTTCGGGGCTTCCCTGGTGGCTCAGAGGTTAAAGCGTCTGCCTGGAATGCGGGAGACCCTGGTTCGATTCCTGGGTCAGGAAGATCCCCTAGAGAAGGAAATGGCAACACACTCTAGTACTCTTGCCTGGAGAATCCCATGGAGGGAGGAGCCTGATGGGCTACAGTCCATGGGGTCGCAAAGANTAAAGCGTCTGCCTGGAATGCGGGAGACCCTGGTTCGATTCCTGGGTCAGGAAGATCCCCTAGAGAAGGAAATGGCAACACACTCTAGTACTCTTGCCTGGAGAATCCCATGGAGGGAGGAGCCTGATGGGCTACAGTCCATGGGGTCGCAAAGAGTCAGACACGACTGAGTGCTTTCACTTCACTTAGAATTAACTAATTATGTAACTCAGTTCTCAGCTTTTCAACAGGCATTAATGGAACTCCGGGAGGTGTCTCCTGACCCAGCCTCTGAGTCAAGCAAGCCTCTACTTGAGCCAGGAGCCAAGGTCCTGAAAAAAAATTGGGATCTGGGGGCCACTCTCTCAAGCCCCTCTGGGAAGGCCCTAATTACCAGGTTATTCTTTTCCCACAGCTGTCAAAGTGGCAGGAATTGATTCGTGCATGCATCACACCTGAGTTAAGAGGTGGCACCCTGACCAGAACTAAGTGACATCATTTATGTCTTGACTTTCTATACTCTCACTTTGTACTTTTTAGATGGGCTTGATAATCTATGTGAGCCTACTTCTACTGACTCCAAAAGTCCTGAGTCTGCCATTTGACCCTCAAGACAATGCCTTCCTGTCCTGAACTCATTCCTATGTCACATTCCACAATCGGTCTAATTGCTGGGTCTGCGGAGTGATCCCCTTATCCTCAGTAGAAGGCTTCCTATGGTGGACATCTCCACTTCAAGGAAAGGACTCTCTTCAACTCTGTAATGACATCTAACAGTCTTAAGATGGAATGATGTAACTATGGACATAGTGTGACTTTTAATTTTGAGTTTAACTTGGTTTAATGACTATTTTGCCTTACATCTATAACTGTAAAACAGGGTTTGTTTCTAACCGTCTGAAAGCTTTTAAGTTACAAATGGTTGTCCAAACTCCTACGAGTGCCACAGCCTTCTCCAACTAATAATCGGGGCCCCTGGAACAGAGATCCTCAATATGAGGGTTAGGAGCATATGTTGCCTTAGCAATTTAGGGACAATGCCCCTAAATAGCAGGAAGTAGTTATGGAATGAAAACAATGCCCCTTTCCCTTGGCAAAATAATTCTCTTAAAAGAAAAGAGGGGAATGAGAAAGTCAATTCCTAGGAGGGTTGATAAGAAGTCTGGGGGTCCCTAAGGAGAGAGGGATCTGGAATTCTTAAAGAGGAGGAAAGGACAAACTTTTTTTCCTCTACATTCCTTAGGATTATATAACAATAATGTATCCTGCTTGAGGACAATTTCTGGAAAAAAACCTTCTGGCTAATCATGTAATCTAAAAATGTAAATTATGGGAGTGGGTCTAGCAAGGTCTTTACAACCTCCAGACATGCTTTTGATTCACTGTAATAATTAATTAAAAAGTATATAACTCCATTGCTAACACTAGTGAGGGGGTACTCTTTCTGCCCCCTTCTTATGTCTATGTCAAAAGCTTTCTCTATTTTATACTTTAATAAACTTTATTATCCAAAAGTTCTGAGTGATCAAGCCTCGTTTCTGGCCCTCTGTTGAATTCTTCTCTGGAGGCCAAGAATCCTGGCGTCTTTTGTGGTTCAGCAACAACCTTAAAACGTGCAGTCCAAGGGACTCTCAAGAGTCTTCTCCAACACTACAGTTCAAACGCATCAATTCTTCAGTGCTCAGCTTTCTTTATGGTGTAACTCTCACATCCATACATGACTACTGGAAAAACCATAGCTTTGACTAGATGGGTCTTTGTTGGCAAAGTAATGTCTCTGCTTTTGAATACACTGTCTAGGTTGGTCGTAGCTTTTCTTCCAAGGAGCAGACTTCTTTTAATTTCATGGCTGCAGTCACCATCTGCAGTGATTTTGGAGCCCAAGAAACACCTCTCACTGTTTCCATTGTTTCCTCATTGTTTCCTCTCACTGTTTCCCCATCTATTTGCCATGAAGTGATGGGACCAGATGCCATGATCTTAGTTTTCTGAATGTTGAGTTTTAAGCCAGCTTTTTCACTCTCCTCTTTCACTTCCGTCAAGAAGCTCTTTAGTTCTTCTTTGCTTTCTGCCATAAGGGTGGTGTCATCTGTGTATGTATCTGAGGTTATTGGTATTTCTCCCAGCAATGTTGATTCCAGCTTGTGGTTCATCCAGCTCGGCATTTCACATGATGTACTGTGCATATAAGTTAAATAAGCAGGGTGACAATACAGCTTTGATGTACTCCTTCCCTGATTTGGAACCAATCTGTTGTTCCAAGTCCAGTTCTAAATGTTGCTTCTTGATCCGCATACAGATTTCTCAGGAGGCAGGTCAGGTGGTCTAGTATTCTCATCTCCTGAATTATTTTCCACAGTTTGTTGTGATCCACATAGTCAAAGGCTTTGGCGTAGTCAATAAAGCAAAAGTAGATGTTTTCCTGAAACTTTCTTGCTTTTTTGGTGATCCAGCGGATGTTGGCAATTTGATCTCTACCTTTTCTAAATTCAGCTTGAACACCTGGAAGCAACAACACAAGAGAAGACTGTACACATGGACATCACCAGATGGTCAACACCAAAATCAGATTGATTACATTCTTTGCAGCCAAAGATGGAGAAGCTCTATACAGTCAGCAAAAACAAGATCAGGAGCTGACTGTGGAACAGATCATGAACTCCTTATTGCCAAATTCAGATTGAAATTGAAGAAAGTAGGGAAAACCCCTAGACCATTCAGGTATGACCTAAATAAAACCCCTTACAATTATATAGTGGAAGTGACAAATAGATTCAAGGGATTCGATCTGACAAACAGAATGCCTGAAGAATTATGGACAGAGGTTCGTGACATTGTACAGGCGGCAGTGGTCAAGACCATCCCCAAGAAAAAGAAATGCAAAAAGGCAAAATGGCTGCCTGAGGAGGCCTTACAAATAGCTGAGAAGAAAAAAGCAAAAGGCAAAGGAAAGGGGAAATATATACCTATTTGAATGCAGAGTTCCGAAGAATAGCAAGGAGAGATAAGAAAGCCTTCTTCAGTGATCAGTACAAAGAAATAGAGGAAAACAATAGAATGGGAAAGAATAGAGATCTCTTCAAGAAAATTGGAAATACCAAGGGATTATTTCATGCAAAGATGGACAAAATAAAGGACAGAAACTGTATGGACCTAACAGAAGCAGAAGATATTAAGAAGCGGTGGCAAGAATACACAGAAGAATTGTACAAAAAAGATCTTCATGACCCAGATAACCAAGATATCTTGATCACTCACCTTGAGCCAGACATCCTGGAGTCAGAAGTCTTGTGGGCCTTAGGAAGCATCACTATGAACAAAGCTAGTGGGGGTGATGGAATTCCAGTTGAGCTATTTTAATTCCTAAAAGATGATGCTGTGACAGTGCTGCACTCAATATGCCAGCAAATTTGGAAGACTCAGCAGTGGCCACAGCACTGCAAAAGGTCAGTTTTCATTCCAATCCCAAAGAAAGGCAATGCCAAAGAACGTTCAAACAAACACAGGTACTTGTGCATTTAATTCAAATAACAGTTTTTAAGGTGAAAACTATTATTTTCCCATTTTATACATGAGGAACCTGAGGCTTGCTGTAGTTAGGAAGTTGCTAAAGCCTCAGAACCAAGAGTGGTTGCTTGCAAGAAATGTTGTTTGCAACACTGTGTTATCAAAATATAGACAAAATTTAAATACCTATGAACCTCAACAGATTACATAAATTACAGTACATTTATAAGATTTAATACCATGTGTCAGTAAAAAGAAGAGGCTCTATGAGTATTAGGTATTGATATTTTGATATGTTGTTACAGAACAGTGTGTATATTACCATTTCTGTTAGAAAATAAAATTACTGTGCTATCTATGTTCTTGTAGATGCTGCTGCTGCTGCTAAGTCGCTTCAGTCATGTCCAACTCTGTGCGACCCCATAGACGGCAGCCCACCAGGCTCCCCCGACCCTGGGATTCTCCAGGCAAGAACACTGGAGTGGGTTGCCATTTCCTTCTCCAATGCATGAAAGTGAAAAGTGAAAGTGAAGTTGCTCAGTCGTGTCCGACTCTTAGCTACCCCATGGACTGCAGCCTACCAGGCTCATCCACCCATGGGATTTTCCAGGCAAGAGTACTGCAGGGGTGCCATTGCCTTCTCCATTCTTGTAGATGAAAGGATATCAAATATGTCTGGAAAAATACACAAGAAACTGTTAACTCAGCTGCCTCTGGTGAAAGCTGAAATAGAAATACATTTTTATTGCTCACCTATACTTCTGAATTTTTTTTGACCATGGTCATGTTATATCTATTTCAAAACAAATTAAGGAAAAATCAAATCGTATGTAACCAGTGACCTCCAGAGATGGCAATGGCAAGCAGCGCGGTGCATTCGAGAACGCTAAGCTGAGTCCAAGGAAAAGAACAAAACAAAAACAAAAACCCAAAACATATATATATATATATATATATTTTAAAGGACTACCCACGGCTGCCCACAAACTTGTTTAACTTCATCTCCTCGCTGACAGGAGCCTCGCTGAAAGAGCCTGGACAGCCAATATTTTTTTCCCTAAATGATGCACTAAACAGTTTTAATTGTTGATCTCCTCCATCTGTTGTCAAGGAAAATGTCCTTCCTGGGAGGACGCATTTTCTGGATTTTCAGTAAGTTCTCTCAGGATCTCTACGATTTCTGAGGTTCCGATTCCCCTCGGGCTGCAGGAAAGGGCGCAGGAGGTTGGTACAGGATGCTGAGTTTAGGCTGAGAAGCGATTGCCTCCTCGCTAGTAACTCCTGCCTGGTCACTCGGCCCCTCCCGTTTGGGGGCCNCAGGCTGAAGTGAGACAGGAATGGAGCAAGAACCACAGCTGTCCCCTGGGTTGCAGAGCTGTGTGCCCCGGGAACCTCCCTCCCATCTCTGGGCTGCTCTTTCCTCATTGCCTTCATGCCCCAGCTCTGCCTCTTGTAGCCCTGGGTTCGGCTTCCCCAGGGTCTGCTGCAGCTTAGAGGAGTCCCAGGATCACTGCCTAGTCTTCTATGAAGCTCACATCCCAATTTCCTCTGGGTTGTGTCTGGGGATTTTGCTGAAGGAGGCAGAAACTGAGGTAAACAAAATCAGCTCAGGGTGGGGCAGGGGTGCTGGGTGTGACAAAGCCAGCCCATAAGCCACCTAAAAAGATGGTAAGCAACTGTCCCTGGAAGTCTTTTGAGAAAATGCTGCTTGACCACTGGGTGAAGCACTGTGGAGGGGGGATCGTGCTGGACTAAGAGCCTGCAAGGGGAAGATTCATGGATCTGTCTGGCCTACGCCAAGCAGGTGTCTCCTGGGCCAGGGCCAACCGGAAAAAGTGCCCACTGGGCCCAGTGTGGGCCTCTGATCTCATGGCTGGCAGCTCCAGGAGGCCCCCACCCCAATTCACCTGCCCAGGCGGACTCAGTCTGAGCTTGGCCCCACCTTCTGTCTGGCCAGGTGCGACAGGGTGGAGTGGCTATTCACAGACCTGAAATGAAGACCACATGGCACTCTGAGCCCCACCCATGGGAGAGGGGCCTGGCTGGGGTTGAGACTGAGTCCAGATGAGCCCTCTGTCACCTTCAGGGCCTTCCCCTGAGTGGAAGAGGAAGCAGCCCGGCCGCCGTTCCTCTGGGGGCTCTGCAGGCTCTTTTTCTAGCTCGTTTTTTTTCCTTTCTTCCTCGGAGCCGGGCTTGGTGGCCCAGGCCCTTTCTGCCTGGTTGGACTGATCCTCTCTTTTCTCCGCCCCCATCAACATTCCTCATTCCAGCTTCCCCATCCCAAGCTGGGACACATACCTGAAGGGCAGATCAAAGGCCCACAGCTGCTCTTGTCAGCTCCCATTAGACCTCAGCTGAGAAGGGGAGCCCACCCTGGCAGGCTGCCCTGTCCCCTTAACCCTGCTTTCCCCAGCCTGGGCTTTCNCAGCTTCCCCATCCCAAGCTGGGACACATACCTGAAGGGCAGATCAAAGGCCCACAGCTGCTCTTGTCAGCTCCCATTAGACCTCAGCTGAGAAGGGGAGCCCACCCTGGCAGGCTGCCCTGTCCCCTTAACCCTGCTTTCCCCAGCCTGGGCTTTCAGAGGCGAGCTCACCCCAAGGCGGTGCCTCCAGATGCTGAGGGCGCCTGGCCCCTGCAGCCCATCCCCCTCCTCTCTTCTCTGAGGAGGAGAGAATGCCTCAGATGCCTGAGTGGGAAGCAGGCCTAGAGCCTGGGCCCTGGGCAGACAGCCACCTGGACAGTGCTAACTCTGGTCCCTGAGGAAGGCTGGTCCCTGTCACAGCTGCCCTACTGGGGGTACTGCCAGAGGAGATGAGGGCTGAGAAGGCCGCTCTCCAAAGGCTGGCCGTGCTCACAGAAGCCTCGAGGAGTACTGGGCTTCCTTCCCAGTCATATCATGTCAAGATTGCCTTCCAGGCCCTTGTGACCAGTCCTCATTCACATCACCTGCTGCACTGGTCTGCTCTTAACTTCCCCAAACACACATTCCATATTTTCCCTGCCTCCATGCCTTTGCACTCATTTTCCAACCTACTTAAGATGCCCTTCTCCACCTGACAAAATCCTACCACACAGAAAGAAATAGGATACCAAGTTATATATACAGTTCGTTTCTTTTTTGTTTGTTTTGAGGTTTTCTTTTTGTTGTTGTTGCTTGCTTTTTTGTGTGTGTGGAAAAGGAAGATAATAATGACTTATTCTTACTAAGCACTTACTATGTTCCAGGCTCTATTCTAAGTGTCTTTAGTTCAGTTCAGTCGCTCAGTCGTGTCTGACTCTTTGCAACCCCAAGCACTACAGCATGCCAGGCTTCCCTGTCCATCACCAACGCCCGGAGCTTACTCAAACTCATGTCCATAGAGTTGGTGATGCCATCTAATCATCTCATCCTCAGTTCTCCCTTTCTCCTCCTGCCTTCAATCTTTCACAGCATCAGGGTCTTTTCCAATGAGTCAGTTCTTTGCATCAGGTGGCCAAAGTATTGAAGTACCAGCTTCAGCATCAGTCCTTCCAATGAATATTNCCGCGCCTGCAAACGCGGCAGCGAACGCGGGGCGCGGTGAAGTGGGGGAGCAGTCTTACCCCCGTCGCTTTGACCTTGGTCGAGTCCACCTCCCAGGTTTTGCAGCTGGTTCCTCTAGCTTCTCCCCCGGTCACCTTCCAGTCTCCAAACTCCCGCTTCCTCCCAGGGCGGCTGCTCGCCGCGCCCTGGGGCCGGCCAAGTTAGGCTCACCTTCCGACAAGTTCAGTCCTGGTTTCCCTGTCAGCGAGGAGATGAAGTCAAACAAGTTTGTGGGCATTCACCCGCAGCCGCGGGTAGTCCTTTAAAAATATATATATATATGTTTGGGGTTTTTGTTTTTGTTTTGTTCTTTTCCTTGGACTCAGCTGAGCGTTCTCGAATAATTGCAACGGTTAAGTTCTTGGCTGCTTTAAAAATCATATTCCAAGCCTGCACCGCGCTGCTTGCAGCTTTGGTGAACAGAAATTCCTCTTGATTAGGATGCTGGCGGCCTTATCAATACAAAGTAAATAACTTTCTATGGCAGATTTTGTATTTAGATGAGTCGCTTTATAATGACTATTTTCATGTGTTTGAACAAGGACACAGTTTGAAACAAAACAGCTCCTTCATCGGTAGTAATTATTTTGGGCTTCACCCGCACCGGGCCTTTAGGACACTGGGCCTTGTGTGTTCTACTTTTTCCACCTTCTACTTTTACTCGTAAACATCCTGAATGTCTAACCTCTCCCTGTGAGATCCTGTGCCACTGGGCACACCCCGTCTAACAACACACCGATTATCTGAGCCTTATTGCCTTCGTTGAGAATCAGCTTGTCTCCCCTAGACTGTGTTTATTTTTAGTTTTATTCATTATGGGGAAAACACACAAAATCACATACAGATACATTTTGAAGTCCCTGAAAGTCGTTTTTCCTTCCTAATATTTGAAGATTTTGAGGCAAGATGGTAGAGAACACTGAGAAGTGATGTTCTCAATATTAGCCACCACCTGGAGCAAACCCTTCCAAATGAGAAATCCATACAGGGAGACAGGACTGTTTCATTATAACATTTATTTGATACTAAAATTTTGTGCCTGCTTGAGGAGGCTGAGGCTGAGATCCAAACTCATTGTGTTTTTCTAGTGTAACGTCACTATTCCTTTTATCGCAGACAGTGATCTATTTATGTTTTATACCAAGAATCACCCCACTGAAATCTTAATGTATAACTTATGTTCATGAATGAGTGATGCCACATAGAATAGTAATGCCTTCACCTTGGTCCTTCTGTTTTCTGCAATGAGTAAAAGTGTCATAAATGAATGAATGAATCAGACTTCAGAAAGAAAAGAGAAACTAAACTTATGTAGTTCATCAGTTTCAGAAAATGTAATAGAAATGCTTTGGGCAGAAACATTTTATGATCTTAAAGATCTATAAAAACTGAACTTAATAGTGCGTTAATTAATAGGTTAATTCAGTAACTTTCAATGTGTCCAGCACTGTGTAATGCATTTTTGCATACGAAAACTTCTGGAACTTCCCTGAAAGTTTACAATTTCAATGATGCAATAAAACAAAAGCGATAGAACACAGGTAAAATGTTATGAGTGCCAGTAAAGAGACACAAAGTGTCTGTGGTTACTGGGAAGCAGAAAAGTCTTGATGGGAAAAAAAGGAAAATGGGGGGACTTGGGAGGGATTGTGTGATAGAAACTCATGAGAAATGTGGAAAGTTTAGAGCACAGTAGCCAGCAGGACCTGTAGATATAACTAGACCTAAATTTCGGCTTCCCAAGTGGCACAGTGGTTAAAGAACCCTTGTCAATGCAGTAAACACAGGAGATGGGAATTCGATCTCTGGGTTGGGAAGATCCCCTGGAGGAAGAAATGACAACCAGCTCCAGTATTCTTGCCTGGGGAATCCCCTGGACAGAGGAGCCTGACAGGCTACTGTCCACGGAGTAGCAGAGTCAGATACGACTGAGCACAAGCACACCATTAGACTAAATTTGGGTGAATTCATGAGGTTTGTTCAGAAAAACTGAGAGGACCTTCCAAGAGGGAGAGCTGAAAGTTCAAGGGAAGAGAAAGCCTGACTAAAGGAAGTCATTTGAGAAGAAGATGAAAGAGAATAGAGTTAAAATCAGCCTGGAATGAGAAGGAGCATAGCGTAGAAATGAAAAAACAGGCCAGCTGAGAGGAAGAAAAGGGAAACAGGAAGAAGTGGGACCCAAAAGAGAACAGAAGAGTTATCTTCCCTGGCCTGTCCCTCAGTGTCTTTCCATAATACCCTCGCACATCTCAGATCTTTTTATTTGATTATTTTTTTTCCTTTACAAAGTAAGCATGTAGTTAGAAGTTGTTGCATTGGTTCTTACTGAAAAAAAACTTCAGTTTTGTACCCAGTAGTTTAAATGCATCTAGCAACTAGTCTGTGCTGGGTTCTGTATCAAGGCACTGTGAATCCAAAAAACTGGATGAGAGTATACAACATACAATGCAAAGAACTTATACACCGGCTGGGGAGGATGCTGAGAAACTGGAGTTTGATACATTGCTTGTGGCGGGGGTGGAATATAAAATGTACAACCATTATGGAAAAGACTTTGGCAGTTTCTTATGAAACTGAACATGCAACTTCCATGTGACCCAGTAGTTGCATCCACAGGCATTTAATCCAGAGAAATTTCATATTCATGCAAGAACCAGTACATTGATGTCATAGCAGCTTTATTTGAAAGGACAAAAATTTCAGTCAGCCCACATAACTTTCAACAGGTTACTGATTAAACAAGTGGCACGTCTATCTACTCAACCACAAAAATGAACACACTTTTTAAAAATCAATTTTTCTTGGAGTATAGTTGCTTTACAATGTTATGTTAGTTTCTATTGTACAGCAAAGTTAATCAACTATACATGTGTATACCCACACATGCTTTTTTTTTTTAATTTCCTTCCCATTTAGGTCACCACCAAGCACTGAGTTCCCTGAGCTATCCAGTACATTCTCATTAGTAATCTATTACATACCTAGTGTCAATACTGTATATGTGTCAGTCGCAATCTCCCCATTCATCTCACTCTCCTTCCCCACGTGGTGTCCATACATTTGTCCTCTGTGGCTCTGTCTCTATTTCTGTTTTGCAAGTGAGATCATTGATACCATTTTTCTAGCTTCCACGTATATGCACTAATATATGATATTTGTTTTTCTCTTTCTGACATCATTCTGAATGAGAGCCCCAAACTCCGGATAAACACAAGTCAGATGAATCCCTTAGGGAATTATGCCTAATGGGGAGAAGAAAACACCAGAAAGCCTCATGCTGTATGATTCTACCCATATAACATTTAGAAAAATCTAGATTCATTGCTACCAGAGGTTAAGGATGAAGTGAGGAAGGAGTGGTTCAGGTGGGAGGTGGGTGGAGTTTTATTTTTATTTTTTTTAATTTTAATTTTTACTTTCTTTTGCTTTACAATACTGTATGGGTTTTGCCATACATTGACATGAATCAGCCACGGGTGTACATGAGTTCCCAATCCTGAACCCCCCTCCCACCTCCCACCTTTTTGGTGATGGAACTATACAGTGTCTTGACTATGATGGTGGGTATGTAAATTTACACATGTGATAAAATTATATTTAATTAATGTACAAATGCAGATGACTACAAGTAAAACTGGGGAAATATGAAAAGTGTAAGTGGATTGTGTCCGTGTCAATATCCCGGTTATGGCAGTCTGTGCTGTCCTGCTTATACTTTAATGTATGTATACTGAATTAGTGGAGAAGGCAATGGCACCCCACTCCAGTACTCTTGCCTGGAAAATCCCATGGACGGAGGAGCCTGGTAGGCTGCAGTCCATGGGGTCTCGAAGAGTCAGACTCACTCGACTGAACAAATTCACTTTCACTTTTCACTTTCATGCATTGGAGAAGGAAATGGCAACCCACTCCAGTGTTCTTGCCTGGAGAATGCCAGGGATGGCGGAGCCTAGTGGGCTGCCGTCTATTGGGTTACACAGAGTCGGACACAACTGAAGCGACTTAGCAGCAGCAGTGGCATACTGAATTAGTATACATACAGTATACTAATTTAGTATACTAAACTATACGTACTAAAGTTTTACAAAATGTTCCATTTGAGGAAACTTGGTCTATTGATCCATCTGTCTGTTCTTCAGCCAATACCACGCTATCTTAATTAATTATTGTGCCTGTATAGGAAAACTTAATATCAGATAGAGTTAGTTTTTTTAACTTATTTTACTTTGTCAGGATTGCGTTAGCTACTCTAGGGACTGTGCCTTTTCATACTAATTTTATAACAAACTCATGTAATCTGTAATAAACTTTGATATGATTTTGATAGGAACAGCATTAAGTCTATAGGTCAATTTGAGGGAAATTGACATATTTATTATATTACAAGACTTACAATTCACGAACACTCTCTTTACTAAGGTCTTTGATTTTTATCATCATTTTGTAGTTGTTAGCATGTAGATCATGTACTTGTTTTGTTAAACATATTCCTGAAAGTATTTCAGTTTCTTTGAAGTGACTGAAAATGGTATTATGCTTTCAATTTCAATTTCTGCATGTTCATTGTTTCTATATAAAAATGAGACTGCTTTTTGTTATTGATTAATATTTATCATGCTATCTTGCTGAATGCATTTATTCTTAAGGGTTTGTTTTATTCTTAGGATTTTCTATGCAGATCATCCTGTCATTTCTAAATAGACACATTGTTTTATTCCTTTACAATCTCTATATTTTTTATTTCTTTTTCCTACCTTTCTGCAATAGTTAGAACTTCCCGTGTTATGTTCAGTAAGAGTACTTGCCTTGTTCCTCATCTTTGGGGAAAAGGATTCAGTCCTTGATCATTAAAAATTATGTTCGCTTTAGGTTTTTTGAAGATGCTGTTTATTTAAGTTGAGAATTTTCCCCTGTATTCCAGGCTTGCCGAGAGCTTTTATCATGAATGGATATTCCATTAACCTAGTCATTAAACCTCTCTTTTTATTATGTTTTATATATAAAATCATCACATCCTCAAAACAATTTCAGGAAGTTTACAGCATATGGCTTCCCAGGGTGCTCAGTGGTAAAGAATCTGCCTGCAGTGCAGNCTTTTTGGTGATGGAACTATACAGTGTCTTGACTATGATGGTGGGTATGTAAATTTACACATGTGATAAAATTATATTTAATTAATGTACAAATGCAGATGACTACAAGTAAAACTGGGGAAATATGAAAAGTGTAAGTGGATTGTGTCCGTGTCAATATCCCGGTTATGGCAGTCTGTGCTGTCCTGCTTATACTTTAATGTATGTATACTGAATTAGTGGAGAAGGCAATGGCACCCCACTCCAGTACTCTTGCCTGGAAAATCCCATGGACGGAGGAGCCTGGTAGGCTGCAGTCCATGGGGTCTCGAAGAGTCAGACTCACTCGACTGAACAAATTCACTTTCACTTTTCACTTTCATGCATTGGAGAAGGAAATGGCAACCCACTCCAGTGTTCTTGCCTGGAGAATGCCAGGGATGGCGGAGCCTAGTGGGCTGCCGTCTATTGGGTTACACAGAGTCGGACACAACTGAAGCGACTTAGCAGCAGCAGTGGCATACTGAATTAGTATACATACAGTATACTAATTTAGTATACTAAACTATACGTACTAAAGTTTTACAAAATGTTCCATTTGAGGAAACTTGGTCTATTGATCCATCTGTCTGTTCTTCAGCCAATACCACGCTATCTTAATTAATTATTGTGCCTGTATAGGAAAACTTAATATCAGATAGAGTTAGTTTTTTTAACTTATTTTACTTTGTCAGGATTGCGTTAGCTACTCTAGGGACTGTGCCTTTTCATACTAATTTTATAACAAACTCATGTAATCTGTAATAAACTTTGATATGATTTTGATAGGAACAGCATTAAGTCTATAGGTCAATTTGAGGGAAATTGACATATTTATTATATTACAAGACTTACAATTCACGAACACTCTCTTTACTAAGGTCTTTGATTTTTATCATCATTTTGTAGTTGTTAGCATGTAGATCATGTACTTGTTTTGTTAAACATATTCCTGAAAGTATTTCAGTTTCTTTGAAGTGACTGAAAATGGTATTATGCTTTCAATTTCAATTTCTGCATGTTCATTGTTTCTATATAAAAATGAGACTGCTTTTTGTTATTGATTAATATTTATCATGCTATCTTGCTGAATGCATTTATTCTTAAGGGTTTGTTTTATTCTTAGGATTTTCTATGCAGATCATCCTGTCATTTCTAAATAGACACATTGTTTTATTCCTTTACAATCTCTATATTTTTTATTTCTTTTTCCTACCTTTCTGCAATAGTTAGAACTTCCCGTGTTATGTTCAGTAAGAGTACTTGCCTTGTTCCTCATCTTTGGGGAAAAGGATTCAGTCCTTGATCATTAAAAATTATGTTCGCTTTAGGTTTTTTGAAGATGCTGTTTATTTAAGTTGAGAATTTTCCCCTGTATTCCAGGCTTGCCGAGAGCTTTTATCATGAATGGATATTCCATTAACCTAGTCATTAAACCTCTCTTTTTATTATGTTTTATATATAAAATCATCACATCCTCAAAACAATTTCAGGAAGTTTACAGCATATGGCTTCCCAGGGTGCTCAGTGGTAAAGAATCTGCCTGCAGTGCAGGAGATGCAAATTAGATCCCTAGGTCGGGAAGATTCCCTGGAGAAGGAATTGACAACTCACTCCAGTATTCTTGCCTGGAAAATCCCATGGACAGAGGAGCTTGGCGGGCTACAGTCCATGGGTGTTACAAAAGAGTCATACACGACTTGGAGACTATACATACAGCATATATATATACAAATAAAATATAACACAGTATAATGTAAATAACATAACATAAAACAATATAACATGAAAGGCATTGGGAAAATCAGCAAGGGGAAAATAAATGAAGTCATAAGAACTCATTTAAAACACTCAAGAGTTTTTGTATATTATGAGAATTTCATCATGCTATAACTGAATTTGGTTCCAGTTTTTATATTCAAAAGCTAGTATTGGTTTCATTAAGACCTTTCAGCCTTTTTAGAAGACTCTGGTTTACTCATACTGACATTCCCTGGCCTAGCACAGTACATAAGGATCAAATTATAGGATAATTTAATGAACTTACTTCCAGTTCATTCATTAATCACATACTTATCCATTTGTATCTACCTCAAGAAACTCGGATTTCAACTTGTTCTCAAGTAAGAATATGTGTATCAGATGCATAACACCTTTCCTATTAAGGCTGATTTAAGTTTCCCTCCTTTAACATCTTTGCCTTCATTGATAATCTAATTTATGGATGGAGAAGCGGACAGAAGAATGACGCTTGAGCCCTTTCAGACTGCGAAATTGCACGTGTTTTTTATGTGTGTTAAGTGATTTTCTTTGACCGCAACGAGTTCATAAAATTGATATCTAGCTACTGATTTTTTTTTTCCTGAGAAGATAGCACACCAGTCTTCTTTGAGAGTAAGAGGGGAGTTATAAATAAATCCAATTCTTTCTTTAATGTACTTGACTGACTTCCTTTCTTCAACTTTAGTGACTACTCCTAGCTAGGGTTCCAGGTGAACTCTAGTATTGTTACAGCTTCTAAATATTTATGTGTCAATTATCCAGGGAGGAAAATTACATTCCCCAGTCATCTCAAAATTTTACTGCTCATGAGAGTCTGAGTTTAAAAAATGCCTACCAGTATTGTAGTTTCTAAGATCTGTGCCTCAGAGTCACAGAAACCTGTCTTAGTCACCTGGGTTGTGTCTGCCAAAGGTCAGCTTTATGACCTCAAGGAAGTTACTTTTTCTCTCCAAGCCTCCATGTCCTCTGCTGTAATATGGTAGAAAATGATTTCTGCTACGTTGGGTCATTTGAAGATTAAAGCAGATCATTAATGTGAAACACTAGCACAGTGTCTGGCCCATAGCAAGGATGCTATAAATGTATATTAGCTACTATTATTTCTAGAATCATTAACGGTTTTCACACAGGTTCGGTATAGTAAAATTTTCAAATGTCTTATAAATTTTGAAGTCCTCTCAGGACTGTCCTGGTTCTGATCTTTGCGTACATTGAGGACACTAGGTCTTAAGAATTGGTGTTTTGACCTCAGTGAGGTTGCCTGGATCAGGTCTGTATTAGAATTATGAAAATTAAATGTGTGTTATATGTTAAATTCCAAGGATAATACTGCATATGTTAACATTCAAAAGATGTGAGCATGCTGCTTCTTTTATTCTCCCTTTTCCTTCAGAGAGTATTATCTAATACCAGTAAGATAGTGAACTGGGGACACTGGAACTCAGACACAGGGGAAAGCTTAAGATATGAGGGAAATATCAGCTCTGTAGTCCTAGAAGCGATCTTTATGTTTATCTTGAGAACACAGTGTCTGGACTTTAAAAAAAAAAGTATTGGCATATCCCAACCATCTGTACTGTTCTAGGATTTTATCACTTAGGAATGAATATGATTTGAACTTAATACATTTTTGTTGTTGTTCAGTTGTTAAGTTGTATCTGACTCTTTCGTGACCCCATGGTCTCTAGCCCATCAGGCCCTGGGTCCATGGGATTTTCCAGGCACGAATACTAGGGTGAGTTCTAACTGTTGCTTCCTGACTTGTATATAGATTTCTCAAGAGGCAGGTCAGATGGTCTGGTATTCCCATCTCTTTCAGAATTTTCCACAGTTTATTGTGATCCACACTGTATAATTCAAAGATAGTTTCTCAGTTTTTCTTATCAAACATTCTGCCTTAATCCTGTTTCTCAGTTGACAAATGAGATACTGTCATTTGCTCTTTTAGGAAAGGAATGTACTCAGGATGAAAGCACAGCAGCTGCCATCTTTACTGTTCAGATGGATGACTATTTGGGTGGCAAACCTGTGCAGAACAGAGAACTTCAAGGCTATGAGTCTACGGATTTTGTTGGCTACTTTAGAGGAGGTCTGAAATACAAGGTAAGCAACGCCCTGATTGTTGTATGACTCCCTTTCTCTTCCTATGCATCCATACCTCATGTCTTGATAGAATAAAAGTTCATTGAGGGCAGGTTTGTTTGTTTTTTTTAATTGGAAGATAATTGCTTTACAATATTGTGTTGGCTTCTGCCATCCAGCCATGTGAATCAGCTGTAAGTATACACACGTCCTCTCCCTCTTGAACCTTCCCGCTCTGCCCTTACTGCCTCATCCCACCCCTCGAGGTTGTCACAGCACCGGGTTGAGCTCCCTGTGCCTGTACAGCAGCTTCCCACTGGCCAGCTGTTTTACACATGGTAGTATATGCCAACGCTACTTAAACTAAGTGAAGTAATTCAGAAAGAGGGCAGGGTATTTCGTTTTCATTTAAATCTATTTTGTTCACTGATATAGCCCCAGGACTCTCTAGACACATAATAGGTACTTGACAAATGTTTGTGAAACATATGGTATAATGTGTGACATATTCTGACTTAATCTCATTTGGCAGGGTGATTTTTAACGAAGTTAAAAAAATATAGGCAACATGGGCATTAATAGTGTTTATTTTTTGCTATTGTAAAGAATCTCTGAGTTTGCTACAAATAACCCATGACTCAGGAATTTCAATTGTTCTGGAACATATGAATCCAGTACTTATAGTAATTATAACTTTAGTTAATACATAGAACTATACATACATTTCCCACATAGCTTAGTTTGATCTTAGAAATGTTACAAATGAAACCGCTGAATTGAACATAGTGTGGTTCAGCCTCGAAAACTCCTACATATATACTGGCACACACACACACACACACACACTCTCTCTCTCTCTCTCTCTCTCTCTCTCTCTCACAGAGAGTTTATGTGTTTTGGCCTGAAACTCATCATCAAATGACTACTTTGGAAATAAACAAGTAAAATATCAGAAAATTAACTATCTCTATACCTTTAAGGCAACTTTCAGTAAAGGATAGCTTTTTCTGGAATTCTCTCAGTGACCCTTGCAGATCGTTCATCTTTCATTATTCCCCAGGCCCCTGAGAATGTTCAGTTAAAGTGTGAGGAATACCTTCCCTATAAACACCCCAGAAACAATCTTTTTAAAAATCAAACGTGCTTTAGCAGCACTCTGTGAGACCCTACCACCTCACCCCTCCAGTATATTAGCCCTGTGGAGACCTAAAACTTCAGAAGTAAACTACTAAACTAGAATTCTGACTCTAGTCTAGAGACTATTAAATATGAAATTATTGCCTTTTATTTAATTCACATAAGTTACTTTTATGTCAAATGATAGTGAATCCAAGATTTAGAGTAAGCTGGGGCTTGTGTTAACTAAATGCATGTACTCTACCATCATCCTGGTTATGAACCCATTTCTGTCACATGTAGCTTGTTTGCCTCAGAGAAACAGGTTTTCTGTGCTCAATTTCCTCAAATGTGCAACAGGGTAACAATAGCTTTCTTGGGAAGGTGTCATAAGGATTAGACTAAATGATAAAATGTGTATGTTATAGTGCATATGTAATCATTTGAGACTCATGCTATTGTTAATTCTTCTGGTATTAGTGGGTCTTCTGAAATCAAATTTCTGGAAATATATTTAAAAGTGGACATGACAAAAGTAATTTTACAGTTATTGAGTAATTGTCTTCTAATTGTCAACATTAAAAGCATCACAAATCAGCATTTTTGAGAAAGAGGATATTTGCACATAGAGGTCAAATTTATCAGCAAAAAAATCAGTTTACTATCTTATCATTAGTGACATTAACCAGATGGTAACATGTGTAGTTGTAGCTAGACTTGATAGGAAATGTGGAAACAGAGATCATTTTACCACCCAGAACAGCAAAGATTATTATTATTATGTTATACTTAATCTCATGCTTTTAGGGATGTACTAAGCACTTCACATGTGTTATCTCATTTAATTAAAAAAAAAAAAAACAGCCCTGTAGTACAGTTTCTATCATTATCATCCTATTAAGATAAGTAAATGGAAGCTTAGAAAGCTTAATTTGTGAAGGTCTCATAGGTGCTATATGACTGAATTGGGTGACCGACTCCAGTGCCTAAGCTAGAAGCCATGATATTGATGATGCTTTCAATATAAGTAAATGGTTCAAATGTCTGGATGAATTTTTTATTTAAGAATACTCTTTGAAAAGGATATTGTGTCTATTTGAAATGAGTAAAACTTGGCAAAGTCTACCATTACCAAATCAGCAATTGTCACATTTAGTTGCCATTTGTAGTATAAAGATGTAGCTAGGAAACGTTGAGACCATCTTCTCATGTCCCATGTCATTTAATTGTCTGGTTTTTTTTCTCTGTGAAGTTTTATAGGGAGTTGGGGAGGAGTTATGGAGGATTAATTACTACTGCTTCCTTGTATTATATCTCTGGCTAAGCCCCTTTCCCAGCTTGAATAAGACCCAGCCCCAAATGAGGTTGTAAATAGCAACAATTAGACATCTGTCCGCCAGTAAAACTGTATTTATGGTGCCCTTGGCTTAGAAGATCATTCACCTTGCTTTCATTCTGTAAAGCAGGTAGAAGGAGACTGGGAGTTTCTAGGGTTCATTCAAGCAATGTTCACAGAAGAATTAATTAGTTTCTGATATGGATATATGTGAAACTTAAGTTTTTTGTTCATTTTTGGCATCAAATATTAGAGACAAAATTAATTTTTAAAATACCATTAAATGTTCACAGACTATATATATATCACTCTGATAGTTCACTGTATGAAATTATCCTAATATTATACATTTATTTTCAGCCTAAGTCAACTCCATATTTTATGACTTTTTTTCAGAACACAGTGTTCTTATATATTTTTTGTTATCAGATCACAGTATAATTTTTATTTTAAAAAATTAAAATGGCCAAGCATAAGTAATATGGAGATGAAAAACTTTATTTTTATTGTATACTACTTTGTGCTGTCAAGAAATATGCCAATCCTTTTAAAGTTATGAACTGGGAAATTATTATGTATTTGTAAAAGCTTGTGGTTATAGTTATCCTGAAGTCAATATTTAAGCCCATACTAATAAAATTTTTATATTTATGAGGGCCTTTTGGAAAAGTGGAGAAGTCTAAAAATCATTGGAAATTTAAAGAATGTGCTATTAATTATATATGAAGCTTGACCTCTTTCTTTGTATATGTTGATGTAATAAACTTGAAATTTGGATTATTTAATAGACTTCATTTTTCAAAGATTTTGTTTTGATGTGAACCTCTTTTTAAAGGCTTTATTGAATTTGTTACAATATTCTTTCTATCTTATGTTTTTGATAGTTTGGCCCTGAGGATGTGGGATCTTAGCTCTCCAACCTGGGATTGAACTCACACCCCTGCACTGGAGGGCAGAGTCTTAACCACTGGACTCTGGGGAAGTCCCATATAGACTTTTTACACTGCTAATTTTCTTTCCATATTCATGGAAGGATTTTGATCAATAACAGATTTATTTCCACTGCACCTTTATTTTGCACATTCAGTTCAGTTCAGTCGCACAGTCACGTCCGACTCTTTGCCACCCCATGAATCACAGCACACCAGGCCTCCCTGTCCATCACCATCTCCCGGAGTTCACTCAAACTCACGTCCATCGAATTGGTGATGCCATCCAGCCATCTCATCCTCTGTCGTTCCCTTCTCCTCCTGCCCCCAATCCCTCCCAGCATCAGAGTCTTTACTTATGGAAGTAAATAAATATTATTGTCCCTAACAGTTTAATTCAAGAAAAGAATGAAAAGCTTGAGAAAACTGAAAACTAATTTCAAATGATGGAAGAAGACGTGCTTGATACAGTTCATCTTTTTTCATCCCCATTTCTTAGTTCAACGTGGTTGGACTTTGATTTTCTTTTTGTTTTGATAGGGATATGCAACCAATTTAGACTGTAAATACTTTGGCCTGGCATGTTTTGTAAACTCTTTTTACCTAAATAAATAGATAAATAAGACAGGTGATTATTTAATGTACAATCAAGGACTAAGATTAGAAGCACCCCATACCTGGCAAGCACCCAGGTCCTTCTGTCTTGAGGCTGTGACCGTGGGAATTTCATGCTGCCTGGTTCCCGGGCCCCCTTTGTGTATGCTTGTGACCTCTGACTCTCTAACCTCCTGTCACCTTTTCCTCTGAAATCCTTATCCGCCTTCTCATTCAGTGCTTTGAGAATCATTAGTTCCCCAAAGGAAAAGAATAACCACTCTTTTCTGTTTATGTAGCGGGTTTTATATACTGAGGGTTTTCAGTAAATATTTGCGGTATTCACTGGAATGGTTAAAATAGGAAGGACAAAGAGCCTAAAATAAAACAATTACCTATTGATTTGCCTGTTGGAAATTCTCTTCTGCATATTTAATTTTTCACACGCACTTGGCTGTTTTCTCTTGGCCTAGCAAGCAGTTTGGTTCACTAAGCTGCTATGTCAAAGCCTCATCTGTTTTGTTTTGTGTTCTTTCTCTCACTGATCAGGCTGGAGGTGTGGCGTCTGGACTCAATCACGTGCTTACAAATGACTTGACCGCTCAGAGGCTCCTGCATGTGAAAGGTCGAAGAGTCGTCAGGGCCACGGAAGTTCCCCTAAGCTGGGACAGTTTCAACAAGGGTGACTGCTTCATCATTGACCTCGGCACTGTAAGTTTTGTGCTTACCTGGAGATGTCTAGAGGAAGGTAAATTGTCTTCAGATCAGATCAGATGTATGTGTTGTGGAAGATACTCACTTTTTCAACACACTAGAAAGTGGTCATGGCTACGTGAGATGCAGTCATATCATATGACTAGTTGGCAAGTATTGAAATGACACATAAAACTTCAGAAGTTTTTATTTCTTTTGATAAACTTAATTAGAATGGAGTAATGATTTAGTTCTTCCTACCATAGAACAGAAATTGAATAATTCTTAATATATTTCCCCTTCTTCTTGAACAGAGCTTCCTCTAATTATTTTTGTCCTGAAATGTGTGTGGGAAAACATTGCTTGAGGGGGAAATTGATTCCCCCAGGAAGCAAAGATTCTAGAATTTAACATGGACGTAGGATGAGTGTAAATAGCCTGCCTGAAGGGTGTAGGGAAAGTGTTTCAACAAATACTAATATATCCCATATATCCACACATATAGTACTATTTCATACTTGTTAATTCTCTCAGAATTGTTAGAAGAAAAGGCACAAGTACAAATGTCAAGTATTATTTTAGTGGGATGGGCAATATTTGACTTAAGTCTTTAAAACTTTGTAAGGTTTCAAAAGTAGAAGAGAAGAAAAAAGTAGAAATAAAAGGTATTTCCTGCTACTGGAAACCATGTGCAGTGGCAGGGTTGCCCTTTTCTTCTCCAGGGGATCGTCTCAAACCAGGGATCAAACTCATGTCTCCCATATTGCAGGTGGATTCTCTACCACTGAGCCACCAGGAAACAGTGATTCCTACCTAAGCATTTTGTTTTTCTGCCTCTCCTTAAGCAGTATGTTGGGGAAGAGCATCAGTCAGAGGCCAGAAGAGTTTATTTCATGTATATAGAGAGAAGTGATACTAAGGAATTTAAAAATGAGCTACACAAAGCTCAGTGTGAGCAGTATTAAGCTGGCAGGAGCACAGAAATTGAATACGCTAAAGTTGTAAATGGTTTGGAAAATGACCGAAATTGTAAACTTCATTGGGTTTTCTAAGGGTCTCCTCTACTTTTATTACTACTAGTGTATAATCCGACTGTCTTAGATTATACTAGCTGTGTGCATAGTTGAGATTATGCTACTAATGCCCAAAGTACAATTCCCAGCGTCACATTTAGACATATACATGCAAAATGGCAGAATTCTTGCCCTGTACTTCACAGTGAATTTCATGGAAATGTCCTTTTCAACTTTAGATGCTGTCCTGTTGCCCTAACCGGATTTCCTAACCAGAAGTCCTAACTTTCATATCTAGGCAGAAAACAGATACTATTCTCTCTCCCTACTCACCAGCAAGCAAAATCATGACATGTAAATAGATGATCAGGTGTATTAAGCTGTGCAGTTAGACAGTCACAGCACTTGGAATCTCTCACAGCTAATGTACAATAATTAATTTTCTCTCTTAACTATTTATATTTTAGAGCCCTTTATCCCTTTATAATTTACAAAGTATTTTTATATATAAGATGATATGGTTCATGGAAAAAGTGGACCTCAGTTTTCATCAAGTTGAATATAATCTCAGGTTCTCGTCTATAAATTTGGGTATTTGATTAGATGTGCTCTGGGGCTCATAAATACTTCCCATTGATAATGTAATTCATCATTGTCATTACTTGAAAATATTTCTTTCCTAAAAAAATATTTTATATATAATGTATTTGCTTTGCAAGTGCAATAATCTCTTTGTCATGAATAGTGTCCAACTGAACTTTCCAACTCTCTACTCTTTGATGTTGAGCAAGTCATTAACCTCTTTGAGCTGTAACTTCCTTGTTTTTTTTTTCATCTTGACTGTGGTTTGTAGTGACATACTGATCTCAGCTGATGATGATTCAGTCCCATCTGACACACAATCATATCTGGAAATGGCAGTTACCATCCCAGTTTCCAGGAAAAACCACCTTAGAAGATGTGAGAAAGTCCCTTGTGTTAAAGCAGGTAGAGCAGCGATCTGGAATGAGACCTGAATCTTTCTATTCATAGTTTACATCCCTTGCCTTCTATGAAGTGTGATGTGGCTCTATAACAGAGTATCTTACAACAGTTTCAGAATCTGCTTAATTTAGAATAGATTATGTCTAATCTGGCTTAGAATCTACTGATATTAGTATTTAATAATGAAGTTATTTGGTTTCCCTGGTGATTGAATGGTAAAGAATTTGCTGGCAGTATAGGAGACACGGAGATGCAGGTTTGATCCCTGGTTTCAGAAGATCCCCTGGAGGAGAAAATGGCAACCTATTCCAGTAGTCTTGCCTGGAAAATCCCATGGACAGAGGAGCCCACTGGGCTATAGTCCATGGGCTTGCAAAAGAGTTGGACACAACTGAGCAACTAAACAACAATGAAATTACTTATTATTTTACTGAAAAGGTATTGAGTTTCCCCACAATGGGCTGCATAGTTCAGTGCTGTGCTAGACTAATTATAGCTCTGGTAACATGCTGTCTTCCCATAGGTAATACCTGTCATAGGAATATTCCCCATAAACCCAGGCTCATGTCATAGGGAAGAGTCTCTATAAAAGGTTCAAGGACATTGACCTATTTAATAGTAAATTTTCTTCATTTTATGTAGTTAATATTTCCAATGACTTTCAAGTTATCTCCTGCTCTCGTGGCTGATTGGAGACATTTGGGATAATTTTCTTACAGCAATACTTGAAGCTGATTCCCTCTTATGTTGTGGAAATTTCCCACCACTCCTAGAGATATCCTAGTAGGATTCAAACTCTGAATTCCTAAGTATTTTAGAAAGAAACACCCACATGACCTGTGTTTATATTACTAACCTTTAACCAGTTGGTATGTTGCCAAAAGTTTCTAAAAGGTGATAAGATCTTGCAATTACCTTGGGGACTTTATTTTTGGGGTGTGTCACAGTCAACCAAGAAGAATGGAATCAAAATCTCTGTCATAATATTTCAATGGCAGTTATTGAGTTAATTATTTCATGACCACTTTCTGCTTTGGTGGGCACAAAGGGAAGCTATCGCTGTTACTTCGTGTGTTTCAGGACCCAGGTATGAAGAAGATAGGTTGAACATCTAAAGCTGTCATTCAGCTAAAGCCACATGGCCAACACTAAGGTTATGGGTATAACCTAAATCCTGTATCTTGATTGTTTTTGAGGGAAGTGAGCTTTTTTTTGGATAAACAATCACCAGTATTACGGTGATGTGGCATATACCTTGGTAACATTTGGTGTGATAGGATTTTAGACTACAGTAAATATTCCCTAGGGGCTTCCCTGGTGGCTCAGCAGCAAAGAACCTGTCTGCCAGTGCAGGAATGAGGGTTCGNCAATCACTAGTATTACGGTGATGTGGCATATACCTTAGTAACATTTGGTGTGATAGGATTTTAGACTACAGTAAATATTCCCTAGGGGCTTCCCTGGTGGCTCAGCAGCAAAGAACCTGTCTGCCAGTGCAGGAATGAGGGTTCGATCCCCGGGTCCGGAAGATCCCCTGGAGAAGGAAATGGCAACCTGCTCCAAGATTTCTTGCTTGGGAAATCCCACGGACAGAAAAGGCTGGCAGGCTGTAGTCCGTGGGGTCGCAAAAGAGTCAGACCTGACTGACTGCACAACAATAATGACAAAATATTCCCTAGACATGACAGCGTAATCTTCTCAACCTAAAGCATGAAATTGTAAAATTATTCATTTAATCACTTTGGAAATTAAGAAAAGTATTGTTTTAGAGGATGATTTGGATAAGTTGTCTTATATTTAGTGTATTTTCAGTAAATAATATGAGACATGGCTAGATTTCAGCAATTTGGAATTTACCAAATTATTGTAAAAATGCTTTTGAAATATATATTTTAATGTTGCTGAATTTATGAATCATTACTCTCCCACTATTTTTAAAGATATGAGGAATTTGTAGAAATTAATGGCATCACAGCTTAACATTGCAACAGAACATCTGTAACCTGAGAATGTGAGTGATAATGAAAAAAAAGCCCATATTCTCAAAGTTTGGCATCTGAAGTTAACTCTTTTAGAAGTGTATATCTAGCCAGCCAGTAGTGGAGAATTAGGTTTCAGAGAAATAGGAATTTGTGCTAAATTTTTTTTTCTTGTTGGTTATCCATTTTATTTATTTTTAAAAATTTATTTATTTTAAATTGAAGGATGATTGCTGTGGTGGGTTTTTAATCATGATGTTCTGCACGTTCTGTTCCCTTGTTAACTTATTTGGTCAGTTATGCAGTGTTGCCCTACTGCCTTGCTATTTATAATCTATTCTGCCCTCTCTCATAGTCGGTCATCTGCTTCAAGAAAGCAGCCTACACTTCCTCATTGACCAGACGTGGCCTTCAACCCACATCTTCTGACTTTCACTCCCACGGTTTCTTTGAAACTGTACTTCCTATGAGCATCAATGCCTTCTGCTAAATCCAGTGAACTCATCTCTTCTACCTGCCTCCTGTTCTGCAGTTGACACTGCATTGTTGTCGTTAAAGCACATTAGATTATCCCTCCCCCATCCCAGAGGAAGTGTATGGAACGTAATGGCCTGGGATGGGGAGAGGGTTGAGAATGAAAGTGTGAGTCTGGTTTGCAGTCTTCAGCCTCCCTCCTCTTTAACCTTCCTAGAGGCATTGATATTTCACTGAATCTTAAGTGCTGGGCTTTGATCTCTATCCTAAGGCATTTGCTGGAAAGCATCCTCACTTTGGTCTTCTGAGATGCCCACATCTCCACAGCAAGGCCCTTCCCGGTTCTGTGAGCCACAGCTGTACCCACCCTTAGGCG
The DNA here is from genome assembly GCA_006410875.1 of Neotragus pygmaeus. Classification (NCBI taxonomy): domain Eukaryota; kingdom Metazoa; phylum Chordata; class Mammalia; order Artiodactyla; family Bovidae; genus Neotragus; species Neotragus pygmaeus. The sequence goes on along the minus strand of SJYV01016155.1, from coordinate 407,114 downwards.
TTCTGCTTAGTTTCTCCTGTGCCACATAAAAGTTTTGGGAACAGTGTGTTGCCAGTACCTGTTAGTCCAACTGCCTGGACACTGTCCAGAGTTGTTTCTGCTCTCATGCTCAGCATCACAGATAAGTGTATGACGAGCATGTAGGACAAGAAGTTTACCAAGCTCTTCTCAAAACATTCATTGCACCTGGTCACGTTTCCTCGTCCGCTTGTAATGACCTGCTTTTTTTGGACCAGACAAACTCGTCTTACACCATTCCACACTGCTGCCCTCTGGGTGGTTCCTGCAGTGCACTCTAGTCCCTAAGGCCAAGACCGTGGTTCCTGATATTCAGATCTGACTTTCTAGACCACATCCTCACTCCTCCCCTGCAAAACCCTCAACTCTGGCAAAATCAAGTTTCTCTTAAATTAAAATTTTGTTGGCTTTCAGACTTAAGGAGGCTAGCTTTAAAACTGAAAACTGAGCAGAATCGTCTTTGTTCTGGATACATTTTTCCTTACTTCAAAGTACTCCACTAGATCTACTGGGGACAACAAGAAGGGAAATGGGAAAGATCAACCTAATTTTAAATCTGTAGAATTTACTCTGCAGTAAAAGTGCGGACGAATGGCATTTAGTGTGTTCTTAGCATGTATTGGGTGTTTGGAGTATAAAGGTTGGAAACCAGAGAGACTTTGACCTCAAGGTGCTGTGAAGTGGTGAGAGACACAAACACATACACAAATCAGCGTATGATCGGGTAGAATGTTAGAAGCGCTGGAATAGAGCTACGCACGTGCTGTAACTGGAGAATCGATGAGGGCACTAAGAAAGATGGCTCTCAAGGTATTAGGGATTATATTTTAATTCTCAATCATGGAATCATTGGAATTCTCAATCATGGAATCTAAACACTGGAATCATTTAGAAGAGGTTTTAAGAGTACTGATACCTGTGATTTGATTCCTGGAATTCTGATTTTAAGGTTTCGGAATGGGCCTTTGGTATAGGTTCTCTCTTTTTTTTAACTTTTAACTTTTTTTGGTTGTGCCACATGTCACATGGAATTTTAGTCGCTTGACTAGTGATGAAAGCCATGTTTCCGCATTGGAAGTGGGGAGTCTTAACCACTGGACTGCCAAGGAGGTCCTGATGTAGATTCTTTTTAAGCTCCACCCCAGGTTATTGAACATTCCCATTTCAATACGGGAAATGTCTAAAGGTGCTGGGAAGTTCACAGTCATATGTCTAAAGAACAAATAAGTCAGTTAAAAATAGTTGAGTCACCTACTTATACGGCTGGTGGAAATTATTTTAATAAGATGTGACTATAAGACTTCCTTGATTTGCTAGGTACTTTGAGTAGAACACAATCTCACCTTCTCTTCTTATGAAAAGTTTGCCCCAAAAGCTGTCATTTGGTCCCAATAAGTGACATCACTGCTGCAGCCATGCCAGAGTTGTCCAAGTCATTTCCCCCTTTCCCTGTCCTCCAGTACCCATCCAAAGGCATGGTTGACCCTCCCTGTAGACTTTGGTCTTATAAATATCCCTCTATTCCTCTCTGCTTCTCAGCACTGCTTTGCCCTATCTCACATGCAATTCCCCTTTTCTGGTCGTCCAGCATTCTGTGACCATCCACACTCTCTGCATCCATCTTCTATCCTTCAGTCAGAGATGCTTTTAAAAACACATATGAACATGTGTACACCCGTGGCGGATTCATGTTGATGTATGGCAAAATCAATACAATCTTGTAAAGTAATTAGCCTTCAATTAAAATAAATAAATTTAAATTTAAAAAACACACGCATGTCATTGAAGGATATTGAGATAGCTTGACTTTAAACAACAACAAAATAGAATATAAATGAACATTTGTTTATCTAAAAATCATGTTTTGAAGTTTAAAAAAAATGGAGATTATTGGAAATATTATGCAAGCTGATATCTTTTTTAAAGCAGTGCTTAAAGACCCTTCAGCCTAGAGGGGTATCTGAATGAACTTCTCTATTTGGTTAACTAAGGAAAACTAGGGCTTCCCTGGTGGGTCAGTGGTAAAGACCCTGCGTGCAATGCAGGAGACACGGGTTCTATCCTTGGGTAGGAAAGATCCCCTGGAGATGGAAATGGAAACTTACTCCAGTATTCTTGCCTGGGAAAATTCCATGGACAAAGGAGCCTAGTGGGCTACAGTCCATGGGCTCACAAAGGAGCCAGACACGACTTAGTGACCAAACAATAACAAAGGAAAAAGTAAGCACTGCAAACATAAAATCGATAGAAGCAAGGAGAGTAAGAGGTCTGTTCCTCCCACCCCCAGCTCTTTCAAACTTGTAGATGTATTTAGAATAAATAGCTGGGAAAAAGGAGCAAATCCGTGCTGAGTTCTTTGCCCATGTTATGAGTCACCATCATTGGAGGGTTCCTTTAAACTCAGCTTCTGAAATCTTGCCTCCCTTCAAGGGCATCATTGACCATTGTTTTATTTCTGCTCTTATTTCCTGTCCCCAAATGAGGTTTGGCTACACTTTGATGTTTGACTTGTTAGCTCTGACCGTGTAGTTTAGAAGAAATTTTAGAAACCTCTGGTCTGCCCCCGGTGTGGTGGTTTCTATGAATACCACTCAGTCAGTCAGTTCAGTCGCTCAGTTGGGTCCGACTACTTTCTTTTATTTCGTGTTAGTGGTGGTCTAGACTAATTGCCAGTAACAGTGTCTTTGCTCCCTTATTTCTTCCTTTTCCAACTATCCAGAATAATTTTACTTTCCTTAAATAGTTTGTACATTAAGAGTTAATTGTGGCTTCACAAGCTTCTACTCGAGGGTGTTCATGAGCAATACATGAGTGAGTGAGTGAAGTCGCTCAGTCATGTCTGACTCTTTGCGACCCCATGGACTGTAGCCTACCAGGCTCCTCCATCCATGGAATTTTCCAGGCAAGAGTAGTGGAGTGGGTTGCCATTTCCTTCTCCAGGGGATCTTCCTAACCCAGCGACTGAACCCAGGTCCCCTGTATTGCAGGCAGACGCTTTATAGTCTGAGCCAGCAGGGAATCCCTGGTGAGATGGCTCACTCAATACATACATACATCAGCAAATTTCAGCCAAAATTTAAGTGGACTTTAGTCTGAATTGAATGGATAATTCCAAAAATGTAAGGTTTAATGTTGAGTTATTAAAGTCTTTAGGATCTTAGAAGGTAAAATAGTTTCCTCTGAAACTGTATTTGCTTTGTAATTTTCAGTGTCCAGTACACTTAAGTCAGATTTACAAAAAGTTTATCTAACTCCCATTCAAGTATTATAATCAAAAGCATTTAAATTATAATGAAAACTTTTTCTGTTTTAAGAATACACATCAACCTATCACATCAGTTATATTTTTTAGCTCTGTACAGAATTTCTTATTTTTTAGCCCTTGCCCTCTAAAAAAAAAGTTAAGTTGAATTATTAGGGGAGATTTTCAAGCAAGGGGCCAATTGAGTACAAGGTTTCCTCATGTGCAGAGTGGTGAAGTAGTCCTGACCAACTGCCTCTGAATACGGTGCGTGCTGGGCTAGTGCAGCTTATTAATAGTACTGCACACATGCATTTCATCACTGTAGCACTCTGTTAAAATGAGATGTCTTAAACACATCACCTACATGTGGTAAAATATGAACTGCTCAAATTGAATGAATTGCTGAAATTCTGTTCCAAATTTAAAATAGGTTTTAGTGTCCATAATTGAACAAACTATGTTTGTATAAAAAACATAGTGTTGAATGAAAAGTGTTTATTAACTTAAAATTTTTTAATTTTATTTTTTTATTAACTTTTTAAACAGTTCTGGCTTTTAGCAATTTAAAGCCCATATTTTATTGCATTTCTTGTCTAAGTTAATCACTGAAAATTAAGTCTAGTAAATAAGCTATGTTCCTTCTAGAAATATCACAAAATAAGGTGAAAATAATAAAAGAGTAAGCATAACACACAACATCGTTTTCATGCTCAATAAGAAATTTTTTGTCAATGCTTTCTTTGATGATTTAGTCTTCTTTGAGTTAAAAAGAAAGCTTCACTTTTAAAACTTTTATCATTTTTATGAGTTTTTCCTAGATATATTTTTTCTATTTTAAAGATTGAAACTGGTCTCTAAGCAACAGTGAGGAGTATTTTCTAAAACTAAATTTATCTGTGAACTGATACTGCACATAAAAAGCTCTCAAAGTTATATCATAGAAAATATTTTGGGGTCCAAGGAATATTATAAAATTCTATGTTAAATAATAATATTTATAAAATTATCATTAACTATAATTCATTTTAAAACATATTTTACCAGGCATCCTTAATGCTTTACAAACACTAATAAAAACTCAGTTCAGCCGCTCAGTTGTGTCCAACTCTTTGTGAGCCCATGGACTGCAGCACACCAGGCTTCCCTGTCCATCACCAACTCCTCAAACTCATGTCCATCATGTTGGTGATGCCATCCAACCATCTCATCCTCTGTCGTCCCCTTCTCCTCCTGCCTTCAATCTTTCCCAGGATCAGGGTCTTTTCAATTGAGTCAGTTCTTTGCATCAGATGGCCAAAGTATTGGAGCTTCAGTTTCAGCATGAGTCCTTCCAATGAAAATTCAGGACTGATTTCCTTTAGGATTGACTGATTTGATTTCCTTACAGTTAGTGTGATTTTATATAATTTCTTTGAAGTAGATAAGAGGTCATTTATAAAACTAAAGTAGGGAGAATATAAACACCTATTGGATGAATATAAAAATACAGAGCAAATCAGTAATGAAAGTGGCTAACAGTCTGAGAAATCTTGAGAGATAACATCTTATCCATTTCTTATATTTCACTGTAATGTAAATATTAGAAGTTTGTTCTCTCAGATCTACTAAGAAAAAAAATCAATTGCAAAATATCACAGAACAAGGTAGGAAAGGTACCTAAGCGAAGAGCCCAAGTGTAATGGCAGGGTAGCCTGCTTTGCTTCATGGGGTAATTAGAAATGATAGCTTCCCTGCCACACCTGCTGGGTGCAGTTTGCTCCTAGAGACCAGCAGATGTTCCAGCCCTGGTTTAATGCTTAGAATTATCAGGGGAGTGTCAGTAAACACAGTTGCCTAGAACACACCTGAGGATCCCTAAAGGACAGGCTCAGATATCCGTATTAAAAAAAAAAAAAAAATCACTATCCTACTCTAACATCTGATTTTAATACTCAGTGATTAGGTGTTGGCTGATCATTGGAAGCCATTTGTTTTCACTGTTTGTAATTGCTAACGTGGACCTGTTATTCATTCAAATCACCTCTAAATATGAGTCTCATATTCTGAAGCTCAGGTATAGAAAACAGGAAAAAAAAAAAAACCCACGCCCTTAACCATGTTGAATAACAGGATCGGATTCTGAAATGGAGGGAGTTGCAAGGCACAGTCCCTCTTTTACTTCTTATGAAAGTATGAATTCCTAAGAGTTATATTTTTCTCTTGAAAAGGAAAGTGGAGCAGATGAATAAGGAACATGGGAGTTGGGGGTACCGCTTAAGGGGTTAGAGAAACTGTTATTGGCCTGTGTGCTTTGAAGTTGCACCCCCACGGACAGGAGCCTGCCCAATTTTAGGCAACAGTAAGCTATCTTTGAATGAAGAAACAACTCTGGACTGTATCAGAGAAAAGAGACCGTTTCTCTGATTTTTGAGGGTGCTGTTTTATTTTGCTGTTGTTAATTTATTCCCTCGTTTGAAAGTTTGCAAACATAAAGTCACATAGTAAAGGGCTGCTGAAGTCTGTCTACTTTACACTTAACCACAGTGCAGCCTCCTCTCCAGATTGACTAGACAAGTATGTATGGAAACGTTTTGAAAACCAATGATAATGCAAACATATTATTAGCCTTCGTTATCTACATGTCCGTCTCTCCTTGCTAGTGTTCACTCATTCATCTCTTCCAACATCTAGCTCCTAATAAGCACTTAATAAATGAGTGACATTATGAAAAAAAAAAGGAAAAAAACACTGACAGATTAAAAACTGAAGGCTTTCTTTCTGCGAATATATGCCCCTCCCCATGAGATACTGGGTAGCTTTAAAAGTCTTTTTCCTGCAAAGGCAGAAACAGAGCTTATATTTTTGTATCAAATTAAATGGAACTGTATGATTGTGTGGTTTTATTTAAGTCTTTATGATGTACCTGGATATTTTCAACATCAGTGTTTACCATTATCCTCAATTTCTAACCACTGAAGGATAGTCTGTAGTATCCACATAATGACATTTTTATGGTGATTTCCCTATTGAATGGGCATTTTGTTTTGTTTCTTTGTTTTTGTATCTGGTATCTGATACTTCTATAAAACAGATTCCTAGAAACGGTCCTGATTCTAAAAGCACATGTAATTTTTTGATGTGACGCCAAACTGCCCTTGAAAAGAGCCTGTCTCAGTATCTGTCACCTTAATAGTGTGTGATAATACCTACTCCCACATCCCACCAGCCTGGGTATCATTACACTTCTTTCTTGTGTTAAATCACATTTAGTGGAGAAAATGACATTTATTGTTTCTTTACATTTGTTACTGTATACTTTCTGAACACTGCACCTAAGTCCAAAATATATACTGTAATATAAATGGCAAGTAATGTATTTGGTTTACTATTTATCAAACTGCTGTTCTGTTTCTATTTTTTTTAATTTCTGTTAAAGTATAATTTTTATATATAAGTATATTTTCTATATATCATAATTTATATAACTGTTATCCTATTGTTAAGCATTTAATGTCTTTTCAATGCCTTACAAAAATCTCAGCTGTGAAAAACGCCTGTACACGTGTTTTTTTCTCTTCTTTATGAATAATTTATTAAAATAAATTCCAGTTAGTGATATTGTATTACTGGGTCAAAGGTTTAACTTTTTATGACTCGGTAAAGATTGTTAAATGGCTTTACAAAAGTGATATCATTTTTTATGATCAGCAAGATCATATTACTACTGTAATAGATTCTTGACTAACTTTCTGAAGAATGTTAGATTTATTATTCTAAATTTATATAACTTGTATAAGTTTACTTTTATAAATTGTACTTTGTGGATTATATACAGAGAATACTGAGATATGTATTTATATTTTCCATGTTTAAAAATGCCCACTTTATAATGCTAACTGACAGCAACAGGATACACACTGAGGTATAAAGTAAATATATCAAATTATATATACCTCAACAATGGATAACTAATTTTTATGCCTTTTTGTTTTTTCCTAATTAATCACAGTGTGTATTATACCCGGGCTGAATGTCTGTCATATATTCCTGAAGTCAAAAGATCTGTCTCTTTCTTTTAGGAAATTTACCAGTGGTGTGGATCCTCTTGCAACAAGTATGAGCGTCTGAAGGCCAGCCAGGTTGCCACTGGCATTCGGGACAATGAAAGGAAAGGAAGATCTCAGCTAATTGTGGTAGAAGAAGGGAGTGAACCATCAGAGCTTATAAAGGTATTATGAGTTGTGTAGATTTTTAAAAGCTTGCCACTCTAAGCTGCATGTGTGAGCGTGTGTGTTAGATTTAATAACATCTCCGATAAATTCAGATTAGGTAAGAGGATGTATCAGAGTTTTCTAAGTCACAGAACTAGGAGAATAGAGTATCACAACTGTTTTTCCCCACCATTGGAATGACTACCAAAGGAAGCCTCGTTCCCTATCTTCTGTGATATTCAAGGACTGATAGGTAGGCAACACCTTTGAGATTAACTGTAAGAAAATATTTTGAAAGAAAAACAATATTTATTTGAGCCTCTCAACTTTTTTTAATGTAGTGATTTTTTTTTCAATTTTAAAATTAATTATTTCATTAAAAGAATGAAGTAAAGTCTTATAGCAGGTGATTAAATACACCACTATTTTAAATATTTCAATCACTTTAAACTAAGATTTATAGTATAGGTAAGGCACTTATAATTTTAGTATAGTTGTTAAATTAACATGAATTATCTGTGTGGCTCTTTACATCTCTGTCATTTACTTAATCAGTACACCAGTCCTGAACATTTAATTGTGAACAGTTCTTCCCTTTTAAGAAAACGACAGTGAGGACCTGAGTTTAAATATTGTATATATTCCCTTAAATAAGATTGTCAGTCAAAGGATATAATCATATTCAGCTCTCTAAATACATGTTAGTAAATTGATTCCCATTCAGTTATTTAACAAATATTTATTGAATTCCTATATGAGCTAGGCCCTAAACATTTGTACCAATTGCAGCTTCCTTGCATAAGGACTGTGTTCCTTCATGACTTTACAGAGCCCTGTCGGCATTTCCTATCATAGTACCTTTTTGAATCTTCCCATTTTTCTCTTTGAGTTTTCATTTCTCTAATTTCCTAGGATATTACACCTTTTCCCCAAAGATTTTAGCCATTTGCATTTAAATTTTTCTAAAGACAGTTTTATAAACATGTATTTTTAATATTTTTTATTTAGAGCAATTTAATGCATTAGAGTTACCTGATCCAATGCTAGGCTACATAATCCAGTAAACGAAAATTTTATAATGGAATCATTTTATTGATTATAGTGTCTTTAAACTTTTTTACTTTAATAATCACTAAACACAAATGTTCACGTTAATGTTTTAGAAATAATTTGAATTCATTGGGAAGATGATCTTGGTGTAATGCTAAGAGAAAGGATAGGCTGTAAAATTTTATGTGTAATATTATCTTAACATGAAAGTTTATATCATATAGCTGTATATTCATATATACATTTATATCTGGAAAGAAATATGCTGAAATATTACCAACATTATTAATAATGTCTTTGACTCTGGATACATGGCTTCTTATTATCTTCCTCTTAATTTGTGTTTTCAAAATTTATCATAATGGATTCCTTTTACAATCAGAGAAGAAAGACCATCTGAAAAAATAAAATTAGGAATGGCTTACCTGGGTTTTCAATAGTCAAAATTACATTACTAATAAATTAGATCTTGAAACGACATACAGCAAATTCTTGATCTTTTCATATTTTTTAAAGACCTCTCTTCTGGAAATGTGACCATCATTTAAGTTATCTAATTCTCATATTGAGAAACAGAAACCTATAAATAAGATGTATTTTTAATTGATTGTTTAATAGCTATATTTGTTTCAATAACTATATTTTGATAGAAGTGGCCCCTGAAACACAATTGGTCCTTGCCGGGAGCTGGAGGGAGTGTTGCATTAACTGTCAGGCTAGCTTCTCCATGTCACCTTGGCAGTCCCTTAAACTCTCATTGTCTCTGGTTCCTCATTAGTAAAGTGAGGGTTAGACAAAGTGGCTTCTTGGGTCCCTTTAGGTTCCAATGACCTGTGATTCCACATGTTTAATTACCAGTCACTTTAGTCTGTTCCAGAGAACGAAGCTGCTGAGGCTGAGGGCCTTAACTGTGCATATGTAATTTCGAGGTCTTTGCTTGTTAATTTCATTCAAAGTTCTGAGAAAGAAACACTTAAGTATGACTGTATGATGCTGTTAAATTAAAACAAGGTAATGCAAATCTGAGGAAAAAATTTTGTAAAAATGTTACTGATTTTAAAATATTAGAGATAGGAATAAGGGACACACTGTTTAATATAAAAATGCTTTGTCTGTGCTTTAGGGGATCTTTGTTTTCTAAAAAACTTCCTAGAAAATGCCTACTTTGTTTCTATTTAGTACATTCAATGTATACTGTGTTATGATTGACAGTTCTCACGACTGATCTGAACTGAATTTTCAGTGGAAGCCTTCTTTTTTTTGTTGTTAAAAAGCATTCAATGGGAAGTTTTGTTTTTAGAACTGTTCTTTTGTAGCTTGATTACCTGGGTAAGTAGTTGTTTGATGAATTAAGTATGCACTTACGATAAACCAGTTTGACTTTTAGGCCTTCTTAATGTTATACCTGTAACAATAGAATTCAGAAAGTTCATGAACTTGGCTGGGAAAAAAATCAGTTTCATTTTCACTAACTTCTCCAGTTGTGAATGTAGTTAATAAACCACAGCAGCACGAGCAGAACCGGCGACTTTTCGAGTCACGCTATGGGTATTGCAGACAACTTCAAAATATCATCTATGCTTATCACTGGTAATCATGGCAGTTATTAGACTTGCTAGTCAGTAATATTATGTAATGAGTATATGAAGGAGCTTATTTACTACTTTATCATGTTTGCTTTTTTAACATATATTTTGCTTTTTGATGGTTGTATTCTAATATAATTGGTTTTCATTGATATAGTATCTTATTTTAAAAATACATTCATTAGTAGGGGTTCACAGACTTGGCACAAATGGTCCAAAGTGATCCATAGCACAGGGACAAAAAAAGGTTACCTTGTTTAAGATGATGGAATGCCACTTTTTTTTTTTTTCTGAGATTCTAATGCAACTGTTGCCTTTGCTAGAGGATTCTAAAAAATATTTCAGAATATCTTCTAAAATTGATCTTATAGGTGACTCATTTTTAATGAGAATTTTAGAAAGTTATTACCCAAAATTTTGAAAGTCTATATATGAAGGTTGGTAACGGCATGAACTGAAGGACTTTTCAACCAATTAAATGATACAATTGTCATGACTCCATATTCAATGCTGAATTTTTGGAACATGTCTTTGTAATACATTCAAGTGATCAACACAGAAAATAATGAAAAGTAATTTTTCTGAGAGTCTTTTGAAAATTTGATGTTTATTTAGAGGTGGTTCAACTATCTATTGATCATAGTATTGTAATATTTTCACACTGTTTTCATATGGCTTATCTCTAGGATGATCATACATTTATAATCCTTTAAAACCAAAGGATTGTACACTGGAGAATGACGGGGGGCGCTAACCAGACAGGACATCACATACATTAACAAGAACCGTCTGGGGAAACAGGATGTGTGGTCAGCCTCTTCTCTGTATCTTCAGCACTTTTTAAAGTCATATGCCTAAATAATGAAAGTGATACTATAGGCATAACTAATTAAAGCCTCTAACTAGGGTCACATTTCCTCTGTGCTGGTTTTCTCCTCTTTGTAAGCATATTTACCATGAAAAGCTGCATATAAATTATGTAAAGCTTTTTTTCTCGTCTTTTTTCTTTTCCTATTTAAAGTAATCAGTGAATGTGAAGGAAAATCAAATATCTCACTAGCCCGAAGGTCTCAAACTTTCTTTGTTGGTTCTACTCATTCTCTAAACATCAGGAGGGAGGAAGAATAGCGAAGATGAATAATTTATCAGTATGTTTTATAGACTTTCATTTTTAAAAAGATGGTATCTTGCTATCTATAGGGTAGATAGCAAAAAGAAGGGGCAAGTAGTTTGAAACAACACAAAGCAACTAACCTGGAAAGAGTTTTTTTCAGTGTAATTTAATGAATTTATTTAGCCCATAATCACTGTACATGCTGGAGAAGGAATCCTGGCAGTAAAAATACTACAGGGAGATTATGAACAGATGCTGTGTTGTTGAACTGTTAGATTTCTTGCTTCTATAAAAAGCACTAAGGCTCCCTGGAAAGTCATATGTACACTGTTTTAAATTTTGGATTGAAAGAAAACTTAGAATGTCATATGATATTTCAGTCAGTCAGTGTTTACTGATCACCAGGTTGGTTCCCAATCCAGTTCAGAGGCTATATTTTATTGTCTGATTGAGAAGATAAGCATGCACTGAATCTAACACACAGTCCAAGAGTAGGAGCAGATTGTAGGGTCCTCAAATGCTGGAAAGCATGGTCAGAGTGATACCATCAGAAGTTGAAAGATTTCTCATGATAAAACTTATGTATTTTATATTCAGTTCAGTTCAGTCGCTCAGTTGTGTCCGACTCTCTGCAACCCCATTACTATTTTTTAAAATTATTTTTTGAAGTATAGATGATTTACAATGTTGTGTTAATCTCTGCTGTACAGCAAAGTGATTCACTTATATATACATTTTTTTCATATTCGTTCCAATATCACAGGATATTGGATATAGTTCCCTGTGCTATATACAGTAGGACCTTGTAGTTTATCCATTCTGTATATAGTAGTTTGCGTCTGCTAACCCCAAACTCCCAATACATCCCTCCCAAACTTATGTATTTTAAACTGCATGAAAATAGCATATAAGAAAATCTCTAGAGGATCTCTCCATATAGTAATTATGTTCATCTGGTTGTTATAAGTCATAATTGTTTGAAAATAAGAAAATTTATTCAGTCATTCTTTTGACAAGTTGATTAGATATTCATGATGGATATTTATATTTAAGATCTGAGTATCTTGTAAGTAAAATCTAGAGTTGAATTATAGAGCTGTTTCTTAAATTATCCTTTAGAGATATCTGTTTAGACAAAGGAGTAAAATTTTAGTTATATTTCCCCAAAGTACTTTGCCCAGTGAAATTTTTATGTTAATTATGATGCTACATTCAATTCCTTGAGGGCAAGGTACTGCCTTATTATCTGTATAAACTTCACAGCTCTAATTCATTCCTTGTTAATATGAAGATAATTAATACAATTAACTGAGAACTTTAAGGTACTAGATAGTCAATTACATTTGTGTTCCTCTTGCATAGAGGATAGTATTGCTTTAAAACTTTTCCTGTGTTTTAGATGATAGTGTTGGCGAAGATATGAAGAAAGCCATATGACTAACTTAACTTTTAAAACTGACAACATTGATATAGGAGCAATTAGTGTTTAGATAAGCATAATCTATATCTTCTGCTAGTCTTCTTTCTATAAATCAATAGTTACAACTTACCTCCTGGAAAGTGATAACCGAGTCTTGAGCTTTTCTGTCTTCCCATGTATTAGGTAGATTGTATGTTCTCCAGGTGAGAATGCCTAGTACAGGAAGCTGATGTCTAATAGATAGCTGATGTCTAAAACTGTTCATTCTGTGAAAGCGCAGGCCTCCGGGAGCTACATTTGGGTCTTGCCATCTGTAAAATCTTCCTTCCCAGGTCTAGTCACTTCCCCATTTAGTGTTCAGTAAAATTGGACACCATTTCTATTTTTGTTCACTTAGGGTCCAAAACCCTCCTCTCACTCTAGCACACATCAGTGCTGGCCACTAACCTTGACCACTTTGAATGGTCACTCAATAATCCGGGTGCTGCCTCTCCTGATGTCTGTGTTAAAAGTAATACACTCCATGAACTCTAAGAAACTACAGAGATGTAGGGCTTTATTTTTGAAATCACCCTATATATTTTTCTCCAATACTTGACATTAAAGGCTGTTGTACTAATGCGTCCCAAGGTTGTACAGTTTGAATTTAAAGAAAGTAAAAGCAGGAATGCTTTTGAATGTTTAATAATCTAAGCACTGGAATAGTCATACATTTTTATCACATAAAGTAAAAGATGAAGAAAAAGCAAGTTAGAATTTGCAAATTTATAATTCTGTTGACATTCCATGAAGCTTCTTTGTGGAAATGTTTGCTTTCATAGCATAATCTTGAGTTTACTGGATTTATATGGGATTATATTTTAATCTTTTAACTAAAATAATATTGTATATTTGAATCAAGCTTGATCATTTTGAAAGTGATACCACAGAGAATAGGAGAAACTTTATTTTCTGGGGGTGATTTTTGATTAAATATATCAACCCCCATTTATCTTTGCAGGATAGTGTCAAATGAACCAAAGAAGTACCACTAAATAGAAATTGGGAGCTATTTTGAAAATCCCCTCATGACAATTTTGGAACAACGAGTATGTAGTATTTTTAAAGGGTCTAAAGATTTATAGGGAAATAGTATAAATAAGAATAAAAATGACAGGTTTTTAGTGTCCGGGAATAAACATGGGTATTTTGAACTCCTTAAATGTAAAACACAAGGTTGTTTGGGGGGTTTATAACACACACACACACACACACACACACACACACACACACTTCACTCGTTAGTTTCTGTTGCTCTCTTGTGTGTGTGCTCAGCCATGTCCAGTTCTTTGTGACTCCGTGGACTGTCACTCGCCAGGCTCCTCTGTCCGTGGGATGTCCCAGGAAAGCATACCGGAGTGGGTTGCCATTTCCTTCCCTGGGGGTCTTCCTGACCCAAGGACTGAGCCTGCATCTACTGCAATGGCAGGCAGATTCTTTACTGTCTGAGCCACCTGGGAAGCACCTCTCACCCTCTTAATTCCTTGTTAGTCACAACTTTATTCTTTGCGAGGGTGGAGATCTGAGTTGCGTAAGATATTAGTTTGGTCAGTAGGCATAGTAAGCATCTTAACACTAAGAGACAACAGAAAACGTTTTGTGAGAGCAATGTGCTTGTTAGAGAAGTACACTTCTCTTTGTGTGCTATCCAAGTAGCTTTAGCTTCCTTGTTTACCCCTCCTTTATTTTCCAGCCTCTTTTAGTTCTTGGGAAATTGAACAATGTCTTACATACTTTGGAATTTCCTAGTCATGTCGCGTGGTGTCTGGCACCCCAGAGAAGTTCACCAGAATTTGTTGTGTGATTGAAATAACGTTGTTATGAGAGCCACGTGGTCCATTTGTGGGTTTACCATTCAAAGATTTCTGAGGTAAGAGGATTCAAAATATTTGCCACTCTCTCTAGACTAATCCTCATATTACATATTAAGTAGAGAGGAAGTATCAGAGGTACCAGCAAATAGAAATCTTTCCGTTTCTTCTCTCTGTTGCAGTACACTTAAATTATCCCCCATTTTGCTTTACAGTAAATGATGCTTAGTACACATGCCAAATCAACAGAATTACAGTGACAAGTAGGGCATGCTGCAAGGCTCTGCTTCTAAGAGCTTCCAAGTAGCTACTTGGATCCACTTATTGCCAGGCACTGTTCAACATGCTGTTCATTTGTTATTTATTTTAACAAATATTTTTATTGGATGCATGCTCAGCTGCTTCAGTTGTATCCAAATCTTTGCGGCCCTATGGACTGCAGCCTGCCAAGCCCTTCTGTCCTTGGGATTCTCCAGGCAAGAATACTGGAGCGGGTTGCCATGCCCTCCTCCAGGGGATCTTCCCAACCCAGGGATCAAACCTGGGTCTCCAGCACTACAGGCAGATTCTTTACTCTAAGCCACCAGCCAAGTCCTGTCTAGTGTTTAATTCAGATACCCACTTTGTTCCTCATTGGCTCTTCCAGTGGAGGCAGTTGAAATATTCTGAACAAAGATAAGAAATATAGTAAAAGTATAGCTAACCATAAACTACAAGAAGATGATTTTTCAAATAATTTGCTTTATCACACCAAAGTTCAACATAAAGATTCATGACCTTACTGATAAGATGTCACTTTATATAGTCAATCCAAGCTAATACTACTTGGCAAGCTTTTCTGAATGAGGTAATTTCTCCTTTAGTTTGTAGCTGAAGTGAGGGAAGAGTGATAAGATATTCTATCAATAGAATAATGCAGTTCCATGACAGATGGCCTGTATGGAAGGGTGGCTCTTCCCTGTATCTGAATTGATAAACTAACACAAATATTACACTAGAATGGCATGTTTCTCTATTAGTAATATTTCTCCTCATGTTTGCTGTGATATTAGTGATTATATATATGTCAGTTCAGTTCAGTCGCTCAGTCGTGTCCGACTCTTTGCGACCCCCTGAATCGCAGAACGCCAGGCCTCCCTGTCCATCACCAACTCCCGGAGTTCACTCAGATTCATGTCCATCAAGTCCGTGATGCCATCCAGCCATCTCATCCTCTGTCATCCCCTTCTCCTCCTGCCTCCAATCCCTCCCAGCATCAGTCTTTTCCAATGAGTCAACTCTTCACATGAGGTGGCCAAAGTACTGGAGTTTCAGCTTCAGCATCATTCCCTCCAAAGAAATCCCAGGACTGATCACCTTTAGAATGGACTGGTTGGATCTCCTTGCAGTCCAAGGGGCTCTCAAGAGTCTTCTCCAACACCACAGTTCAAAAGCATCAATTCTTTGGCGCTCAGCCTTCTTCACAGTCCAACTCTCACATCCATACATGACCACTGGAAAAACCATATGTGTATACAAATATATATATATATAGTAAAAAAAGAACTGATAGTAAGACTGCATTTCTTTTGGCAGTTTCAGGTGATTTTTTTCTTATCCCTGTACTAGAATTAACCAGACTCAAATATCAAAATGATAGATCTCTGAGATTCAGTGATTCACAACTCCTTGACATTCATTTTGTAAATTAAATATTAAAATATATAATAATAATTTCATCTTATTCTCCTTTACACAGGTTTGGGCAAATGGTTCACTAGTGGGCTGAATTTTCTGTTCACTTTTTCTTCTTTCTAGCTGCATTTTTCTTTAGGTGATGCAAGTGCTTCTTATCAATGACACAAAAATTCAATAGCCTAAGAAACAAATTTGTCATGGATTTTATTTGCTGCAGAGGAGGTAAAACAAGCAGCACCAGGACAAACATCCAGGGCCTACTTGCAACTGATATTCTTGTACGGGCTGTACATGGATAAGCTAGTTTATGAAAGGTTGTTGCTGAACCACAAAAAAATGCCAGGATTCTTGGCCTCCGGAAGAGAAGAATTCAGTCCGGGGCCAGAGATGAGGCTTAATCGCTCAGAGCTTTTGTGTAATAAAGTCTTATTAAAGTGTAAAGACATGGAGAAAGCTTCTGACATAGACATCAGAAGGGGGCAGAAAGAATACCCTTTGCTAGTTTTTAGCTGGATATTATATAGTCACTGGCACCCCACTCCAGTACTCTTGCCTGGAAAATACCATGGATGGAGGAGCCTGGTAGGCTGCAGTCCATGGGGTTGCGAAGAGTCAGACACGACTGAGTGACTTCACTTTCACTTTTCACTTTTATGCTTTGGAGAAGGAAATGGCAACCCACTCCAGTGTTCTTGCCTGGAGAATCCCAGGGATGGCGGAGCCTCGTGGGCTGCCATCCGTGGGGTTGCACAGAGTTGGACACGACTGAAGCGACTTAGCAACAGCACCAGTCTATTAATGAAAGAAAGGAATGTCTTAAAACTCAGAATGGCACCAAGCCCCTCATCCAAGGATGTATTTTGGGATAATCTTGGCACCAGGGGAGTCATCCAGGGACACAAAATGGTTGACTTGATTTGTATGGCAGATTACCATACAAATAGTTTCATTTACATAGATTAGGGGAACAATGTCTGAGTATAAATACTGGTTTGTCAAGTTGGTTCTGAGCCATTAGGCATTAGGGACTTGAAGACAGAGTCTGGGGTAAATGCATAGTATATTAACATAGCTTAAGACAAACATTTCCATAAGAAAAATGCATTGGTTAACTCAAGGTTTGAGAATAGTTAACTTCAGGTGAACCAGATGTCATTATGGCAGCACAGTATTTTAAGAGGAACCTCCTTTTAAAGTTTGTATAGAGAAGAGAAAGAAACATATCACTAGTTTTGTTTCCTCCTGCCACTTAAGAGAGAGATAAAAAATGTCTGACTCTTGCAGCCTATTTCNGTGAACCAGATGTCATTATGGCAGCACAGTATTTTAAGAGGAACCTCCTTTTAAAGTTTGTATAGAGAAGAGAAAGAAACATATCACTAGTTTTGTTTCCTCCTGCCACTTAAGAGAGAGATAAAAAATGTCTGACTCTTGCAGCCTATTTCCTCCGTTTGGAGACCCCTGGGCTTCCTGCCTGTTATCCTCTTACTTACTTCATAAATAGCCCTATGAAGTGGATACATTTATTATCCCCTGCCCTGGTTTATGTTCCTCAAATGCCTATTCGGGGAAAAGGACTTGGGAGCAGATTGTTATTTGTAAGATGATCCTGGAAGCACAGAGTAAGAGTAAAATGAGGCAGTAGTTAGTAAGTTACCTACTGCTGTAGGCACCTTGGACTTTTAGTCCCAGAGGGATCCTCTGAGAAACTGTATGGAAAACACTTCAGAACTGGCCCACTGAAGGCTGAGGTGGCTGCAGGATTTAGCTGGTAACTCTCATCCCTCATTGGTTGAGGGTTGCTAAGTCACTTCAGTCGTGTACAACTCCATGCAACCCCATAAACGGCAGCCCACCAGGCTCCCCCGTCCCTCGGATTCTCCAGGCAAGAACACTGGAGTGGACTGCCATTTCCTTCTCCAATGCATGAAAGTGANGTCGTGTACAACTCCATGCAACCCCATAAACGG
Organism: Neotragus pygmaeus; assembly: GCA_006410875.1. Classification (NCBI taxonomy): domain Eukaryota; kingdom Metazoa; phylum Chordata; class Mammalia; order Artiodactyla; family Bovidae; genus Neotragus; species Neotragus pygmaeus. Next base: position 388,995 of record SJYV01016155.1, on the reverse strand, counting down.
CAGCCCACCAGGCTCCCCCGTCCCTCGGATTCTCCAGGCAAGAACACTGGAGTGGACTGCCATTTCCTTCTCCAATGCATGAAAGTGAAAAGTGAAAGGGAAGTCGCTCAGTCATGTCTGACTCCTCGCGATCCCATGGTCTGCAGCCCACCAGGCTCCTCCCCCCATGGGATTCCCCAGGCAAGGGTACTGGAGTGGGGTGCCATTGCCTTCTCCGGGTTGAGGGTTACCCCTTTGGTATTAGCTCCCCAGAACCTCCAGCTGCCTTGTGTGTGGCTATGGTACAGGTTCGTGGCCAGATCATGCCATCAGATAAGAGAGCAGAAGGCTTTGGTCTTTAAGGAATTACTTGTTGATTGAGTTTGGGGGTAGACCCAGGTGAGATGGGCAAAACACCAATAGCATCTCTGCATCCTCACTCTATGAAGAAAGTCGGAGAGAGCTTATATAACTTGCCCACGTGGGCTGGGAATAGGACGTCTGTGGTTCACAGATCATGGCAGATTTTCATTCCATGGCAGATCTTAAACATGCAGAGAGATGGAACCCACAACTGTTGATCTTCCAAAATTTTGCTAGGCATTTTTGACAGTCATACCTATTTTGTGTATTCAATACTGAAAGTGTTAGTTTTTGTAGCACAATTTTTGTGCTCAATGGGCTGACTTGACCCTTTATTTTATATCACTTAGGATTAGCGTGCAGCCTTTCATCCATATGGTAGAGGCATTAGGTGCAGAGTACTTGGGGTAGACATTTTCTTTGAAAGAAAATACATTGTTTTAATGTGAGTATAAAAGGTAGGCAGATATTTTTCAAGCACCTCAGAGTACATGAAAGCCATTTTGAATTTGCTCAGTTAAATGCCAGTGCTTGGGAATTTTCTGAATTAAATAAAGAGGAAACTTTCACAACTGTCTTGTCATAAAATTCTATCTAATCTGATTAAGTTTTATATGTAAGTCAGGTTTATTTACACATTTAATCATCATCATAACTGTGAGTGGTATTAATTATTATACCATTTAAAATATGAGAATAAGGTCACAGAGTCATTTAGTTGTGGGTCCATCCAGCTCAGATTGTCTAATATTAGTAAGTGAAGGGATTGTGAAAAAGACAAGGGTGAAGAGTGCTCATTGTGAAGCATAAAGATTAGGAACCGTAAAGGCCAATGATGAAAGTGTCCATTCAAGCACTGATCAGATAGAAATGTCCAAATGGGTTTGAGATCTTACAGGAAAAGGTTTAATAATCCCCAGAAGGAGCAGAAAGCCTAGAGTCTTTAAGATTTGACCCAGGACAACCTCCATACCACCAACTTATGCTAATTTGTCCACAAGATTAATTCTTTTTGTGAAGGTATGGGCTTCCCAGGTGGTGCTAGTAGTAAAGAACCCATCTGCCAGTGCAGAGATGTAAGAGACATGGGTTCGATCCCTGGGTTGGGAAGATCCCCTGGAGAAGGAAATGGCAACCCACTCCAGAGTTCTTGCCTGGAGAATCCCATGGACTGAGGAGTCTGGAGGGTTGCAGTCCACAGGATTGCAAAGAGTTGGACATGACTGAAGTGACTTAGCCCGCATGCATGTGAAAGTCAGAAATGCTCGGCAGACTTGTCCTGATGGTTAAGATGAGTGAGCCATGCTAACAAAGCTGATACCACTAAAGGTTTAAATTCTGTCACTGTACCCAGTCCAGGGTCTCTCCAAATACACAGTGCCAGGGCTTCACTCAGAATCTCTGGGGCTGGGATTCAGACTTGAGTGTTCTTTATCATAACTCCTAGGTGGAGTTCTAGTATGCAGTCAGTGGAAAACAGCTGCTCTAGATTAGTAAGTTGACATTCTGGTTTATATATTTTAATAACTTGGGAGTTATGTTTCCATGTTAAAAAAAAGTCATGGTACCTTTATGTAGTAGTAATTTGTGGATTAGCTTTCTATGTTATAATAATTTATGAGTTATCTTTCTCATGATGTTGACTCCCTAAGTATAATCTCTACAGTGTGGATGTTGCAGTAATGCTGAGGTTCAGCCCTCCGTCATGATCAGTTCCTCTAGGCCACAGCGTTCTCTGCACCCTCCTGAGCTACATTGTCAAATGAGGCATGTATTTGATGTGTGAGACACAGTGGCTATTTAGGTTTTGATTTAAATTAGCTAAAATTAAATAACACTTAAAATTTAGTTACTTGGTAACATTCACCACATTTCATGTGCTCAGTAGCTACAAGTAGCTAGTGACTACTGTATTGGATCACACAGATATGAGACATTATAGTCACAGAAAATTCTACTGGACAGCCCTGAGCAAGATAATGAAACAAAGCTCTCTTGTAGACACCCATTTCACTTTTGTCCTTTTATCCAAACAGATATTTCACATGCTTTCCCTCGGTCTAAAATACCTTGCCCACTATTTGATGTATTAAATTACCCTTTATATGACTTATCAGTAAAGGGATAAAGGTGTTTTAGAGTTGGGGAGGTACATCAGTGAGAGACAGCAGGAGGGCAAATGTTGGACTGTTTCCATATTAGGTGGAGCTGGCTACAGGAGGGTGCAACTTTTCTCAGAATTACTTGTCATTTTATATGAGTGTTTCTTCCCTGTTATCAAATATTAGTCTTATCAAAGACATAAACTGTCTCGAAGTAGGTAAATATACTGTAACTATGGGGCTGTACTTCACTTGAACAATTTCTTTCTATTCACCATATGCTTGCACTGTATTGATCTTTTTTCCAGTCAGGGAAAGGAAATAAGACACAAAAACTATTGAGCAATTAAAATTTTAGCTCTTAGAATGCAGAAACTTACTCTGTTTTTAGTGAAAAAAGAAGCAGAGCCATTTACAGGGAAATAATTAAGGTAAAAACAATGCCATGTATCATTCTCTTGAAAGCACTGCAGTAGGAGTTGGAATTCCAGGGGATTAGTTACATCCTTGCTTCAGTGTTTTTAAGACCTGGGCCTAAGGCACACTCCTAACTCATTTTCCTAATCTTGAGATGAAATTGGATTGAGAAGTACAGAAGACCCTCTGTTTAACACTGTAGGACTTGACGCCAGTGTAAATAATTTTTATCCCAGGTGATTTGGAGTTTGAGTTATATACTGTTCTTCTTCCAGGCCACATAATTATCTCTTCTTTTCTTCTTATTTACTTCAATTTCTTACTGTAAAGTATCCAAGCATCTTGACATTTCTGTTGAATGTCAAAGAAGGGAAAATGGATTGTATGAGCTATATTGCAAATGTTGGAATTTTATATCCAAAACAGATGGCTCTGGTTAAAAGCTTCAAAATAAATAAAGACAATTGCAAATGTGAGAAGTCAGTAAGGATTATGAAAGTATAGCAAAGTTTTCCTTAACTGCTCGATCCTTCTTTCTAAGAAAACAAATTTACACATAGGCCAAGTTATGCTTTAAACAAAGTTGCAGTGGATCCTACAAAAGAAACACACAAGATGCTGAGGATGGTCTTGGCACAGGTCATGAAAACCTAGAAATTCTGAAGATAGGGGATTGTGAATATAGAGCTGGGTTGTGTGTTTGCTTTAATAATTTAATAGAAATATCTCCTGACATTTATATTAGTTGTTGTTTAGAATTAGAGTTGTTTTGAATTGAGCTCCTGTTGAAGGCAAAGAATAAACAGCAGAAAAGAAAGTCTAGGCAAAGAACAAAATTGTATTTCCACAAAGTTCCAACCTCTTTAATATATTTGGAGTAATATTTTACATTGTTAAGCAATTCCATTATGTTACTGATAAAACAGAGAGGAAAAGATACAGATACTCCCATTTTTGTATTCACATCCCATCTGTAACAAACTAGGCCCTCGTCTGTAACAAACTAGTCCCTGTGATCTTTGGAGCTACTTCATTTCCTAGCTGAAAACTTAAGAACCCTGGGGCCCTGCTAGCTCCTTCTAGGTCTTTACATTAACAAGTACTTCTTTGGTCAAAATGCCTAGAGCTGTTAGGGATCCAGTAATATCTATTATCCTTTGATGAACTGAGGGAATAGGCTGAGACAGAAGCCTAAGGTAGTCAGGCTTCCCTGGTGGCTTGGTTGGTAAAGAATCTGCCTGCAATGCAGGAGACCTGGCTTTGATCCCTGGGTTGGGAGGATCCCCTGGAGAAGGGAATGGCAACCCAGTCCAGTATTCTTGCCTGGAAAATCCCATGGATAGAGAAGTCTGTTGGACTCTACAGTCCATGGAGTCACAAAGAGTCAGATACGATTTTGTGACTAAACCACCATTACAAAGTTAAAACGAAGTGGTAATTACCCTAGTTTAAGTAAGGCAATGGCACCCCACTCCAGTGCTCTTGCCTGGAAAATCCCATGGATGGAGGAGCCTGGTAGGCTGCAATCCATGGGGTCGCAAAGAGTCGGACACGACTGAGCGAATTCACTTTCACTTTTCACTTTCATGCATTGGAGAAGGAAATGGCAACCCACTCCAGTGTTCTTGCCTGGAGAATGCCAGGGACGGCGGATCCTAGTGGGCTGCTGTCTATGGGGTTACACAGAGTCGGACACAACTGAAGCGACTTAGCAGCAGCAGCAAGTAATACGTTACCACTGGGAAACATACAAGATGTCAACATTTTTTAAATAAATAAAATTTTATAGTTTTATTAAAGAAAAATACATGTTTGTTGTTGAAATTTTTGAATTAGTCATAATAGAGAAAGGTATTACCCTAAGTCCCACCTTTGAAAAAAGAGTAGCCAAATTTTCTCTAGTCTTTGTTTTCACATACATAGCTCAGTGTTTTTGTAAGAAAGAGTTCCTACTGTAGATAATGCTTTGAAATCTAAATTTTTACTTGAAATGTTGTAATCGTTTTCCTAATCATCAAATAATTTTCATACTATAATGACTGTATAATTTTCCACTGTATTGCTATAACCTAATTTATTTAATCAGTTCCTTCCATGTTGAGCATTTAGGTGGTTTTAATATTATAAAACAGTGTAATGAACATTTATGAAGTTAATTTTTTGCATGCATTTTAATTATTTCTTTAGAATAAACTACTAGAATAGAAGGATTGAATCAAATGATAGGCATCCTTTTTTTTCTATCCAAGTCATTTATTTGAAATGCCATTATATTTCTTAATGTGCATTTATATGCATATATTGACATGAATTACATTACACGTAAGAGTAAATAGAGTGCAGTGTTGGTGGTATAGTGGTGAGCAGAGCTGCCTTCCAAGTGTGAGTAGACATAGTTGGCGGAGGAACTCTTTCTTATCTCTAACCTGTATTTTTCAAAAACATTATGTGAGTGCTGTTGATGCCACACATGCATTTTTCTGAAATTTTATTAAATATTAATATTCTTCCATATCTTTAAAATACAACTATAAAAGAAGTGGCCACCGTTCATAGCTTAATTTATGAAGTTTGCTTTTAATAATTTAATAGCATACCTGGCTAAACTATATGTATACAGAGAAACATGCTGTGCATGGCTGTGACTTTCATAAGGAAAACAGATGGGTTTTTTGTGTTAGGATATGTGTTTAGTGGACTTTTCACTTATCTTGTGAAGTATGGTCAACAGACTAAGCTGGATAGGCCATACTTTTAAGGTTTTTGTTACTGTTCCTCACTTTGAAGAATGTTCCTTCTCACCAGAATGCCTGGTAGAATATTGAATTTTTCCCAACACTGGATATTGTCAGTGTTTTCCTAAGCTCTGATGATTTTATGGATAAAAAAGTATCATAGTTTTACTGTTTTACATTTTTTAGCAGCTCTTTCATGTTTTTATCTTTTTTAAGGGCTGTTTGCTCCCACAACACTGATAGATGAAAGAACTCTTCTCTCTCAGCCTTTAATGCCCACAGCATAGGCAGAACCGAGAGGAAAGGGAAGTAGACAGGTAGGACTTTGAGAAAAATGAAAGCTATGCGGAGAGGAAGGGAGAGTACTCTACCCATTGTGTATAGGATGAGTGCTGCACGGAGTATTTGCTGGCATTTTTCTGATCAGAATGGGACAAATAAACATGACGATAAATAGAAATACAAAATCTCTGCTATGAAACACCCTCTGCTTCATCTCCAATGACAAGTCCTCCACAGTTGAGTGAAGACTTTTTGACATAGCTTGGAGAGACAGCACAGCCTGTTAGTTAAGAACACATACTCTGGAGTCAGAGTTCAAATCTGGACTTTGTCACCTACTAGCTGCATGAACTTAGTCTTTTTTCTTCAAGCGTAAAATGGGATAATGAAAGTGCCACCTCATAGCTTGTTAGGAATATGAAACCATTTAATAAATGTAAAGGGCTTAGAAAGGTGTCTGGTACACATTGATTATATAAGCATTGGTTATATTAAGTGTGGCACATTATGGCACTTGAAAAGTTTTAGTTGAATACATGCAACATAATAAAAAGCAATAAATATATAAATGCATTCCACTACATGGTGTTTAGACAAGTGGGGTACTATCATTAAGGGATAATTTTCAAAGAAATAAAATCATCAATCTCAGACAAGTATAAAATAACCCTGTCAAGAAAATTGAAGATATCAAGGGACCATTTCATGTAAGGTTGAGCATGATAAAGGACAGAAACAGTAAGGACCTATTAGAAGCAGAAGAGATTAAGAAGAATACAAGAATACACAGAAAAACTGTACAAAAAAGTCCAAATGACCTAGATAACCATGATGGAATGGTCACTCACCTAGAGCCAGATATCATGGAGTCTGAAGTAAGGTGGGCCTTAGGAAGTATTACTATGAACAAGGCAAGTGGAGGTGATGGATTTCCAGTTGAGCTATTTCAAGTCCTAAAAGATGATGCTATGAAAGTGCTGCATTCAATATGTCAGCAAATTTGGAAAACTCAATAGTGACCACAGGACTGGAAAAGGTCAGTTTCATTCCAGTCCCCCAAAAAGGGCAATGCCAAAGTATGGTCAAACTACCACACAACTGTGCTCATCGTACCTCCTAGGAAGGTTATGCTCAAAAGCCTTCAAGCTAGGCTTCAGCAGTATGTGAAATGAGAACTTCCAGATGTACAAGCTGGATTTTGAAAAGGCAGAGGAACTAGAGATCAAATTGCCAACATTTTTTGGATTATAGAAAAAGCAAGGGGATTCCAGAAAAATAGCTACTTCTGCTTCATTGATTACTTGAAAACCTTTGATTGTATGGATCACCACAAACTAGAAAATTCTTAAACAGTTGGGAATGCCAGGCCACCTTACCTGTCTCCTGAGAAATCTTATAAAAGATTTTATTTTGATGAACTCCAAAATTACTGTGGACGGTGACTGCAGCCATGAAATTAAAAGACACTTGCTCCTTGGAAGAAAAGCTATGACAAAAATAGACAGTGTATTTAAAAGCAGAGACATCACTTTGTCAACAAAAGTCCGTATAGTCAAAGCTACAGTTTTTGCATCAATCATGTATGGTTATGAGAGTTGGACCATAAAGAAAGCTGAATGCCGAAGCATTGACGTTTTTGAACTGTGGCATTGGAGAAGACTCTTGAGAGTCCCTTGGACTGCAAGGATATCCAACCAGTCAACCCTAAAGAATATCAACCTTGAATATTCATTGGAAGGACTGATGCTGAAGCTGAAGCTCCAATACTTTGGCCACCTGATGNCTTTGTGACCCCATGGACTATCGCCCACCAGGTTCCTCAGTGGAATTTTTCAGGCAAGAGTACTGGAGTGGGTTGCCATTTCCTTCTCCAGGGGATCTTCCCAACCCAGGGATCGAACCTGGGTCTCCCACACTGAGGCAGATGCTTTACTGTCTGAGCTACCAGGAAGCCCCAATTTCAAAACAGAAGATCTATCCTGAGCCTCCCAGGACCCAGGCAGGAGGGTGTGTGTGCATGTAGTGCCCGCAGTCTCTCACTCACGTGTACTTTCCCATTTCATTTACAACTCTCATCTCTCCAACTTTTAACCTTTAATTAAATATATCTTTAGTTTGTGATGAGGAGGAAGAAATAGAAAATAACTAGTTCTGCCTGCTTCTATCTTAGTCTTGTGGCACATTTTGAAAATAGAAGTCATGCAATTTGGCATTTTTATTGTTTAGTCACAATCTGCCACTCTTACCTGGGGGGGGGGGAAAAACAATCTCATGCCTTAAAGCACAGGGAAGGAGAAGTTTTAAAAAAATTGCCTCCCAACTGATGAAAAATTTATATAAGTTAAGAGTGTATTTCTGAGCTAAATATTTCAGTTTGTCGTGTAACTAGAGTGTCATGTTATTTTCACTAATCAAGCAAACAATAGGTATTTATTAATCAACAGGCTCAGAACTGAGGTAAGTACTATGAAGGGTATAAAAGAAAAGAGTATAAAAGAACTCTAAACACTTAAGAAGTCAATAACCAAACTGACAAAAATGTCTTCCTGTTGCTTGATTTGTAACTGGTTAGAAAAGTAAAAGGTTTTTAATGACAGATCTAAACCAAAAAAATTTTTTTTAACCCTTAGAGAAGTATTATTAGATAAAGAAGATTTCGATTTTGATACACATATTTGTTTCTTTTAGATTTGGCGTGTAGAAAACAACGGTAGGGTCGAAATTGACCCAAACTCTTACGGTGAATTCTATGGTGGTGACTGCTACATTATACTTTACACTTATCCCAGAGGACAGATTATCTACACCTGGTAAGTTTCCCTCTTTCATAAAATCTCAGGTGCTGTAGAGGCCTCATGTTGCTCCAAAGTTGAATTTCATTATATTCCATGCAATATGGGATAAACTTATCCTCTAATTTAGCCTAGTGAGCTTTGTATAACATGAATGTAGTATTTTCTTCTAGTATGCTTTTAGCTATGTAGCTGCCATCCAAGAGCAGTTTAGATAAAAGTCATCCTTACTAATTTAGGAGAAAGGTTTTGATAGCTGAAGGGTGGTGTTCCTTTAGTGGATATGTAGTTGAATAACTCCTCTCCTTTGAAAGCTAACAAACACTCCAACTGGCCAGCATCAGGTATCATGTCTTCTTCTTGTTAAAATTCACGGAGGCTCATCCTGATTGGAGTTGCAACATTTCAATGAATCAGATTCTCTAAGGCATGTATATAATTTATGGTTCTATTTCAGACTCTGGAGATCTCAAATTGATGCATTCTTATTCTTTGTCCTCATGAAAGTCATAGCAGTACTAAATAAAAAATGCTATTGCTTCCATTTCTTATCTATTTCTTTTGCATAATGATTTAACTGAAGTTTAAGTTTACTTCCCTGGTGGTGGGGACCATATAGAATCAGCCTGCAATGCAGGAGACCTGGGTTTGGTCTTCAGGTGAGAAGAAAATGGCAACCCACTCCGGTATTCTTGCCTGGAGAATCCCATGGACAGAGGAGCCTGGTGGGCTATGGTCCATAGGGTCACAAAGCATCAGGACATAACTGAGTAACTAGCACTTTCACCTTCAAGTTGACTTAGAGTCAGTGCCAATGGAAATGTCAGCCAAGTAAGTGAAGCATAGCATGCTGGACTAGTCCAAAGGGACAGGATTCTGCAACAAATCATGTAATGCTGGATTCTCAAACTATTTATGAAGTGAAATCAGATAAAGTGGAATATTTCTGAGAAGACTGAGAAAAAGAAAAGAATTTTCAAAAAAGATTAAAGCTGAGAGGTGTAGGTTGAAGTTGCGAGGATGAAGCAGGATCCTGCCTTTGCCTACGTGGTGGTAGCTGTCTTCAGTGAGGATACTGAGTGGACGAGGACTCGGGTGTCTGCTGATAGGGTGACTTTTCTCTATGGTGAGTGTCCCACCGGATGACAGTCATCCGTCCTCACAGTATGACCACTTCCCCCCAGTGCCTTGACCTTAACCAAGATCAGGAGATGAGATGATTGTCCCCACCCCATGGGTTCTTGGTACCCTGAGGATGGTGTGGAAACCAGGAGTATCAGCGTCACTGGGGAGCTGGTTAGAAACAGAGAATATCAGGCCCCATCTTTGACCTACTAAAGTGGAACCTATGTTTTAACAAGTTTTCAGGATGATTCAGAATCACCTTAATGATTGACAGGCACTGCCTTAGGCAATGGCTCCGAACACTAGCTGCACATACTAACCCGGATGATTTTTCCCAAAGCTGAATACTCAGTGCCCTCTTTAGACCAAATACATCAGACCCCCAGTTGGTAGGACTCTTGAGTTTCTCATATACACCATGGCATTAATGAGAACCACTGTGTTCAGAGACATTTCTGACCCCACACTTGCGTCATATCCTGTCAAAGATGAATGTATTTAGCTATTTAGCTCTGTGTTTAAGACACCATCTTCATAGCAACCAGTTTTTTTGAGCAGCGTGTTTGTGCCAGCAAAATGCTAGATGTTTCCATGTATTATCTCTCTTCCTCACAATCAGATAATTTTCAAAAGATATAAAAGGAGGGGGGAATCAGATAGAGTAAATAATTTAACACAAAGTCACAACTCTTGTAACGGGTGAAGCGACATTTCTTCACACCTTGATCTGCAGCTGTCTTTAAGGCCTGCCTGTAGCTATCCCCTGGTAGAAACTGTGTCCTTATTTTGCAATTTCCTTTTCTAAAAATTTAATTCAGAAAAGTATCTGTGCAAAGCATGGCATCTGTAGGGATAAATTCATTGTAAATAGGTAATGAATTTACATAACTTACCTTCTGAGTAAACTTTTCTTTTACATTCTGTTTCTTGGTCTTCCTCTAAATTCTTTTTGGTATGCGAAAAATATAATTAATAATTGTGGTACTTAGATCAAACAGGAAAGATTAAATAAGTAATTCAAGAGAATGTTTTGAGGAATTAGCAATTTGCAATCCACATAAATAACTATATGGATATAGATAAAATGGATTAAATCCGGTTATAAATTTTGAACGTAAAAGCTATTCTTCAGATCATTTGAAAGTGTCCATTGAGCACTTTCTATGTGTCAAGCACTGAGCTAGATACTAAAGATACAATAAAAAATGTTCCCCAAGAATTTATACTTAAAGAGAGAAAGATGGTTATCAGCCATTTCAATAAAGTATGAAGGCTTAAGATAAAACCAAGCTGGATGGTCTGTGTAGAATTAGGAACAGACACTCAAGCTCACTGCTAGGTTATTGGTGAAGGACTCCTAAAGTGACATCTAAGTGGGAGCAGAATGAGAGTGAAGAAAGCAAGCAAATAGGAAGGTGTTCCTAGCAATGCAAGAAAAAGCGTGCTCTAATCTACTAGTAATGGTGTGTGGCACGAGCAAAGTTAGGAAGCAAAAGATAAAACCAGTGAATGAGAAGGAGCCAGGGGATTAGTTGGGCTTCCCTAGCGACTCAGACAATAAAGAATCTGCCTGTAATGCCAGAAACTTGGGTTTGATCCCTGGGTCGGGAAGATCCCTTGGAGGAGGACATGGCAACCCACTCCAGTATTCTTGCCTGGAGAATCCCATGGACAGAGCAGCCTGGCGGGCTAATAGCACAGTTATTAAATTTGTCAGTTTGTTGATGTATAGTTTGCAGAACTTCGAAAACTTCCATAAACATAGTGAAGAAGCATTTAGGAAATGCCTCCTGAAGACTAGCTTCAAATTAAACAACTTTCCAGTTTATGTGGTCATTTCAATCATGGGATATGAATAGGTTAAATCCAAGAGGCAGAGTTAAAGGTAACAAACTTGAATGAAATCACTGCTGAATATACAAATTTGTCTTTTTATTTCTGAAACTACTCAGACTCTAAAATGGCAAGAGAAAACTAATTTCAGCAGTGATCTTTCTCTGAAATGCCAAGTAATTGAAATTAAACAAACTTTGATCAGTGGTGACGATGAGTCTCTTGAAGCAGTAAATTCCATTTTCATGCTTTTATTTTTCATGAGTAACAAGTACCACAGATTTGTGAAGAAGAAATCATATCAAAGTAGACAGCTTCTTTTCTCCCTCTAAGCACAGGATTTCAAAGTTAGAGACAAAGCAATTTTCTTATGATCTTGACTGCAGTGCAGTCCTTGACTGCCTGGGCCACAGATCCATAAAGCAAATTAGTTTGAATCTGTGTGGGTGGAAGCGTGGTCACTTTGACAGGAAGAGGAAGAAGGGTTTGAGATAAGCAGTGAAATATTTATTAAGAGTGTCAGAAGGCAAAAGTTTGGTGAGGGTTTTCAGTATTGCTGATTGAAATACTCCAGGAGGAAAAAAAAAAAAAACAAGTAAAATAATGACAAAAGTTTAGTGATGTTGTCTGTTAGCTGGTGTTTTCTTGAAGAAGAAAAAACAAGAAAATGAAGAAATATCCAAGAAATTGCCGAGCTAGGGAATAAAGGGACGGGTGATGACAGACCCTGCTCTTTCCTCGGCTCTGTGTTACTCCCCACCTGGTGCTTCCAGCGGCTCCCAGAAGTGTTTGCTAGCATGGCAGGCTCATGGAAAATTTCAGCTATTCACATTAGAAGACTGTATCTTCATGTGTGCCCTTATTATGGAAAGCATTTTCTATTTTTTTTAAAACATATGTCTGACATAAGCATGTGCTGTTTTTTCACCCCACTGTACAACTTTTTCATATCAACCATTTGGCTCTTTGGTTCAATGAAATATTCTGAGATAAATGAGACAGGCTTCCTGCACTCAGTGTTGTGAGGGTATGTGTGTGCATATGTGGATGTGTGGTGTGTATGTGTGTGGTGTGGATGTGTGCATATGTGGATGTGTGTGTGTTTGTTGTCCAGGTTGGGAGCCTACTGTTAATCTGGTTCTGGGTATGGAACAGGTAGGTCACTCTCAAACCTTCAGAAGCAAGAATATGATTAATTGTCAAAATCCACTTCCAGGGTTGGTGTTCTTCCTGCTAACCTGTAGTCACGTAGAGATGGGAGGATTGGCTACAAACAATGCTTTCCCTGCTTTTTCCCTCCCACAGTCATCAAACAAGCAGATCTCCCAGAGGCTGTTGTGTTGGTTAAGCCAGTGTTTGGAGATAGAGCCACAAGTTATCCTAGGAAGAGAAGTTGCCAATGAATTGAATGAACTGATTTATTGACTCCTATCTGGTCCCTGATACTTTAGCTTCTCTTATCATTTTATTCATAATTCCTTTAAAGAATGACAGAATGGGGGCCTCTCCATGGCCTGTATGTGTTTGTATGTGTGCACTCAGTCAATTTAATCATGTCCAACTCTTTGTGACACTATAGACTGCAGCCCACCAGGCTCCTCTGTCCAGGGGAAATCCCTTTAAAGAATGACCAGAATTGCAAAATGGGGGCCTCTCCATTACCTCTGTGTGTGTGTGCGCGTGCGTGCGTGCGCACACTCAGTTGATTCAATCGTGTCCAACTTTTTGTGACACTCTAGACTGCCCGCCAGGCTCCTCTGTCCACGGGATTTTCCAGGCAAGAATACTGGAGTGGGTTGCCATGCCCTTCTCAGGGGGATCTGCCTGACCCTCAGGTTGAACCCACGTCTCCTGTGTCTCCTGCATTGCAGGCAGATTCTTTACCCACTGAGCCACCTGGAAAGCCCCTCCATTGCCTGCTTCTGATCGTTATTTTCTTGATTTTTGTGGGTCCACACATTTGTTACTATGCTCACCTAATACTCATGGAAAAATAAAGTGCCTCTAATATCCAGCCCAATAGATCTGGCTCATATACTACTCAAATGGATTATTTTCACTGTTGAGATTATTTCCCAAAATAGATAGCTCCAACTTAAAATCAGACAGAATTGACTACTTAGCTAAGTCATTATGGAACTAAAAATGGGCCCTTGAAATGGAGATTAAAAACATCTGTGATATGTTGTTCTAAACAATACATAGGATAGATCATGGTTCAGTGTTAGTACTTTAAAAAACAATAGCTTCTATGGCTTTTTAATGTCAAAACAGCAAGGTTTCTTCTAGATCTTTCATAATAATGTAAGTTTCTGTTTGAAATGCCTACCTTAGAGATCTTAAAGTTAAATGCAAGCTAATTTGTTTTACTTTGGTTCCTCCAGGCAAGGAGCAAATGCCACGAGGGATGAGCTGACAACCTCGGCATTCCTGACTGTTCAGTTGGATAGATCCCTCGGGGGACAGGCTGTGCAGGTTGGGATGTTTTTACCCCCTAAACTTATACAAGTTTTGCAAGCCCAATGTCTCCTTAAAACCCTTCTCCCACCTCAGGATGCAGATTTGACACTTTGTAAATATTTCCTTTTTTCATTTCAGAATTTAAATATTCCTACTCTCATGCCGTACTCGTTCTCTCAGATTCTGGAAAAGAGGGAACAAACAAATTTTTAAAAATAAAAACAAAAATAAGCTATTAACAAATTTAAAACCCCAAAGAATCTTTCCTTTGGAATCATATCAGATCAATGGCAGCCTCTTGTTATTAAGTATTAAAACCGTTCTACCTGAGTTATCACTTCCAGCTGATATCTTCCAGATCACTTCCAGTTTTCAAATCTTTATACATTTTCAGATCTTTATAAATCAAATCTCTATCTAAATTATTACCTGATTTAAAGGTAATAATTAATAAGAAAAGTAAGTCCGACACTTTAGTACATAATATGTAACATATGGAGGTCCAATCCAGTCTTTGAGCTGGTTTTCATTCCATCTTGGTTTTTAGTTCCTAAATAAAGCAAGTTAGACTTAAATTTAAAGATGCATATTAACTTTATAATAAACTAACGTTGTTATTTATACTTATTTATATAAACTAACGTTGTTAATTGTCAGTTAACAAGTTAACAAGATTATTGAATTCTTTAAATACACTTAACTCCGTCAACTTCCCCATGAGCTGTTTACTACATTCATTTCCTGAATGAAATATGTCTAAGAACTGACATCATCTATGTCATTTAATTAACCTTTCAACTGTTCTTACTAAATCACACAAAACTTTGAAGATATGCATTGTGCCTTATAAATTTTACATTTCAGAGTTAACTACTGATATTTAATACACCCGATGAACGAATTTATTGTCAGGCATTTGAATCCTGATTTAACAATGAAAGCCTAATGCCTCGTTTTACCACTAGATGGCAGGGGTTTACAATAAATAAAATCGCTGTTTTAAACATTCCTTCATACTCTGTTATAAACAGTAATGAAAAACTTTCAATTTACCTTTCTCTTTTCTCTCTCTCTCTGGCCTTGCTGCGTCACTTGCAGGATCATAGTTCCCTGATCAGGGATCAACCTGAACTCCCTGCAGTGGAGGTACAGTCCTAAGCATGAACTGCCAGGGAATTCCCCTTTTTCTTGTTTTCATTTGCAGTGGAGAATGGGTTTTAATCAGTAGCCCTCTTTTTCTCAATTTGGCAATTGAGGTTTTCCCAATGTTATGGGAAATGCTAAGGCAACAACAGTTTTAGGTACTCTTAGCTAACCTTGCCCCAACATTGTTTCATACTTGGCTGCTTGCTTATTTAAATAAATGTCTGCTAACTGAAGGTTATCTGTGGAGTTACCTTCACCACTCCCTAGGGCTCCCCACAATGGTGTGTACTTTAGCATTCTCATTCACTTGGTTTCTAGAAAACAAACAGACCAGGGCAGGGTAGGGGAGATGGTTCAACTTTTGCAAAAGGCAAGGTAATTGAAAAAAATAGGAGGCTGACCCAGAATTTGAACTCTTCATGTAAATAAATGCATCAATAGTTTATGCAAAAATAGGAAATTCATGTCTAATCCAGTATCTGTTAAACTAATAGATGAAATTAAGTCATTTACCATTTATCTTCTTCAGTTTCCTTATCCTGACAAATGATTATGTTAAGTAAATCTACTATTACCATTTCCATAGGTAAGTTAAAAAGTAAAAGTCTATTTTGTTTATCTTGCCAGCATTTGATGTTTGGATTGGAATCTTTGTTCACTCCTAGATCACGATGGTGGCTCAGATGGGAAAGAATATACCTGCAAAGCAGGAGACCTTGGTTCGATCCCTGGGTTGGGAAGATCCCTTGGAGAAGGGAATGGCAACCCACTCCAGTATTCTTGCTGAAGAATCCCATGGATAGAGGAGCCCGGCTGGCTATATAGTCCATGGGGGTCACAAAGAGTCAGACACGACTGAGCGGCTAGCACTCTCACACGTGTGTTCATCTACATCTCCAAAAGGAAAAACAACAAAGTGCTGATCTTTGTCATCTTTTATAAAAATTACTCTTTTTTTTTTTTTAATGTCTTTGTGCTAAGGTGTAAGTGGTACAGTGTAGAAGCAGAAAGCCGTGCAATGTGGTATTGTAACCACCTCCCCCGACTCCAGCATGCTATATCTGGAATAATGAATGGTTCCTAAGTCAGCAAGGAAGCTGTGCTTGATTTTTCTGAACCTGTATTTTCTGTTAATCATCGTTCCTCCTGCACTTGACTTTTTATTTACTTTTAATTTTGTTTTCAAAAAGAAAAATAAGGATGTCTTTGGAAATACTGCCTTCTTTCACTGCCCTCTTTATTACATTTCTTTATCCCCTCTGCCCCTAGATTCGAGTCTCCCAAGGCAAAGAACCTGCTCACCTGCTGAGTTTGTTCAAAGGCAAACCGCTCATTATTTACAAGAACGGAACATCAAAGAAAGAAGGTCAGGTGCCGGCCCCCCCTACACGCCTCTTTCAAGTCCGAAGAAACCTGGCTTCGATCACCAGAATTATGGAGGTAATAAAACCTGCCCTGCTCATGGACTTCCCAGTGGCCCTGGGCCATCAGCCAATATTAGTCATTAAAAAAAGTGGCAAGTAAACTTGTTTCATTGCCTTAACTTATCCAGTTTTCACCATTAAAAATACTAAAAGCAGGAGCATCGAGTAAAAAGTAAAAAAGTTAATCAGTTAACAGGCCTCTCATATTTTTCAACCACATTGTAAACAAAACAAATGGATTTAAGAATAATGGAGAGGGGACACAGGTATACCAATGACTGATTCATGTTGATGTTTGGCAGAAACCAACACAATACTGTAAAGCAATTATCCTTCCATTAAAAATAAATTTAATTATATACGAAAAAAGAAGAATGTAACAAATCAAGTTGTTGAAGCCATGAGACAGCTTAAGCTCTGTCTTGAAAGGCCTGGGGGAAGATGGATCGCGGGTGCTGGTCTGGTGACCACACTGGGCAAGTTGAGAGAGAAAGCGCTTGTTTGCACAAATGTAAAGGAACACGGAAAGCAAGCTTTGCCACACTGGGCCAGGGTCGTAGTTCAGCTGGCTGAACGAGCTGCCTCTGAGTGGCAGCTGTGAAAGAAGCTAAGCCCCAGATCGCGGTGTCCGGCCCCAAGCCCGCCAGGTATGGGGCAAGGCCAGTGGGCCCAGGGTTTTGAATGGCTGAGGACTTTGACTTCCGGAGGATTCTTCACAGTTCCTCTCCCCATCACCTCAGTCCTCATTGAAACCCGTCTCCTAACTGCCCTGGGCTGCTCTGCCACGCTGTTCGGATGAGCCCTTAAAAGCAGGTGGGTCACAGCCTCCCCCCGCCCTGGAACCTCTCCTCTAAGCCGCCCCCTCTCTTGTTCTGTGATCTGAGGTCACAGAGGCCCACACAGCCCTCTCGAGTGGAAGCGTTGTTTTTCCCCGATGCCGGCTGACCAGGGATGGGACGGCAGGCGCCCCTCCTTGCTCATTTTTGCCCCGTTGACTTCGTTCCTTCCTGTCCGTCTCTCTCCTCCATCTCTTTTCTGTGTCTGCTGAGCCGAGAGTCCTGCCCTCTCACTCTTTTGATGGCCTTCTCGTCTCACTGGCTCCATCGCTGGCTCGTCTCATCTAGCGGTCTTCTCTGGACCACACTTCATCTCACACGGGTGGTTCCTGTACTAGACCTTGTCCTTGGTGATAACTTCAGCACCTCAGGCACCTAATGTGTGACAAATGTCCTTTAACCCCTATTTTTTCCAGCAATTCTCCAGGCTCATGGCTGAATCCACGAACCTTCTCCACCCATCACACCCATCACACCCCCACCAACATCTCCAACATCCCAGTTCTCTACTGATAATGGATTCTGAAGTCACAGAGAATATAAAAATAATCCCAGAAGATCCATCTTATCTGCATGCATGCATGCTAAGTTGCTTCAGTCGTGTCTGACTCTATGGATTATAGCTCGCCAGGCTCCTCTGTCCATGGGATTCGCCAGGCAAGGATACTGGAGTGGGTTGTCAGACCCTCTGACCCAGGGATCATACCCACATCTCTTATGTCTCATGCGTGGGCAGGTGATCTTTCCCACTGGAGCCACATAAGAAGCCCGATTACCTCATCCACTCCCCTCCAATATCACCAGCTTGTCTGTATCTGTATAGAATTCTCCTTCTTGCCTATTTTATGAAATCAATTTGAGTTGTTAATTTATTGATAGCTGCTGCTGCTAAGTCACTTGAGTCGTGTCCGACTCTGTGTGACCCCATAGATGGCAGCCCACCAGGGTTCCCCGTCCCTGGGATTCTCCAGGCAAGAACACTGGAGTGGGTTGCCATTTTCTTCTCCAATGCATGANTGATAGCTGCTGCTGCTAAGTCACTTGAGTCGTGTCCGACTCTGTGTGACCCCATAGATGGCAGCCCACCAGGGTTCCCCGTCCCTGGGATTCTCCAGGCAAGAACACTGGAGTGGGTTGCCATTTTCTTCTCCAATGCATGAAAGTGAAAAGTGAAAGTGAAGTCAGTCAGTCATGTCCAACCCTCAGTGACCCCAACAATTAATAAACATTTTATAATAGTAATTTGCATATAAACACTAAGGTACACATTAATATTGATATCCATACATTAATAAAAATAATAATGTTTGTATAAACTAATATACTGGTAAATGAATGAATACATATTTATTACATAAATAAAATGACTCCTGTCTCTCAGGCCAAATTCCATCTGCCCATGTTCCCCACCACTGACTTCTGTCCTGGGTCCCCTGTCCTGGGGCTTTCGAAGGACTTCCCTGGATTTCTCTGTCCAGTTCTCTCATCCTAACTCTAGTTCATCATTCTTGCAGGCAGTCATCTGCTTTCTCTTCATATCAGTGATTTATTCTTCTCTCCTGGATTACTTACTCTGCAGCACAAATACGCCTTGAAAACACTTCCATCCTTTCTTTAAAAACTCTCTTGACTCCGACCCTCCTGGCTACCACATCCTTTCTCTGCACTTCTTAAGAGTACAGATCCTCAGAAAAGTCATCTTCGCCCCTTCACTGTCCCTCCTATGCTAAGCCTCTTCTATCAAAAGCCACTCCACTCAGCCATCCCTTCCCGCCACACCTTCCACATGGGATTTATCTAGTCTGCCAATGACCTACCTTTTGCCATCAAAATTCTCTTCTCTGATGCCATTGTTTTCAACCTCTTTCTAGCATTTGACTCGGTTGCTCTTTCTGTCTTCTCAAAACACTGTTTTTTAACGAAGCTTCTGAAACCCCCCCACACTTACCCAGATTTCTTCCACACCTGAGGGTCACCCTTCTGAAGGCTGTTTTCACTCCCACCCAGTTGCTGAATTATTCTCCTCTGCTTGTCCTCGAAGCTCTTGAGATCTCCAGGGCTGTCTTGGCCTTCTTCAGAGTGATCTCATTTAGTCATATAATTTAAATGCCATTCTGTATTGACTCAGCCATGACATTCTGTGCATGGATTCTCATGTGTTCAACTGTGACTGATTTTTTAATCTGTCAAATTGAAAGTGAAGTTTTCATCTCCAGGCCTTCTTAGCTGACTTCAGAGGCAAGAGTCAAGGAGAATTGTGAGAGTCCTGGGCTCTTCCCAGTGGACACTTCTTTATGAAGCATCGTGAGCTGCTTGTGATGCAGATTCTTTTTTTCTTCTTGCAGCCTCTCAAACTAACCTTTGCATTCCTAGCCTCTCTGAAATGCACCAGTCAACACACTATTGATAAGACTTTCTGTTTTCATCTCCTGGGAGGCTAAAGCTTTCTAAGGTTCTTTTGTGGAACTACCACCCTAACGTCACACCAGTCTGGGCATGGACCTCTTATCACCTGTCTCTCCATCTTCCATGCTCTTTTCTCTATATCAACAAGGACACATTTGGGCTTCCCAGGCGGTGCAGTTGGTAAAGAGCTAGCCTGCCTGTGCAGGAGATGTGAGAGATGCAGGTTCAATCCCTGGGTCAGGAAGATCCCCTGGAGTAGAATATGGGAATCCTTTCCAGTATTCTTACCTGGAAAATTCCATGGACAGAGGAGCCTGGTGGGCCTACAGGCCACCAGGGTCAAAAAGAACTGGACATGCCTGAGTGACTGAAAACACACACACACACGAAACAAGGAGACATTTGGAATGGGAATTGGGAGTCACAGCTCCCATCACTTTTCATCCTCACATCTGATGAATTCCTTTGAGCTTGGTCGATGGGGCCAACTTCTTACTGGAAGAGGATGCTAACCCTTCCCCTGAATGTGACCAGCACCTGGGCCACATCTTCAAAACTTGCAGCAGTGCCTGCTTGCTCCTCCAGTGCTGTCTCTGGGGACGGTCCTGATGGACCTGGGCAAGACCAGCTTTCCATACATTGATGCTTTCCTCAGGCCACCCCACACATTTGGTCAAACAGCATCACGTGCTGCTTCCCGAAGGGCTCTCTGCACTTGGCCTTAGGACACCACACTCTGGAATTCCTCCTCCCTCATGGCCGTCCTATCACAGTCTTGTTTCCTCCTCCTTCTTCATCTCCCTGCCAGCACACGTCACACGGAGTCCTCTGGAAAGTCACACACACACTGTCACAGTCACACACTCCTGTGTCCAGAAGGCCTCAGACCAGTGCAGAGACACACGATGACAAGCTTACAGATGCAAGCCCATGCTAGGACCTCAGGCCCCCTCCCAAGCCTGAGGCTCTGCACAATGCCTTGTTGCAGCCCCGAGGCTCCACCTTAAGGCCCACCCTCAGGCTGGAATCTGGCTTCAGCCAGGCGTCCGGCCCTGGGCCACACAGACCAGCACTGCACTCATGTGGCTCATCCCAGACGGTGTCCACAACATCTTGGTTAAAAGGAAGGGGGTTTGTCAGTGCTATGCTTTTAATGCCTTCTAAATATTCTTTTATAATCTGAGCTAGAATGTATGTGAGCCTGGAGAAGCTTTTAGTCGATCTCTGTTACAGGCTTTTCTTACATTAAATCTCAATCCCTGTTCTATGATTTTTAGATGTCCCCTTGATTATTTGACAAGCCTCTTTAGTAGGGGAGAGAAAATCTGAACACTATGCTCTGTGTGTGTCATTTCAGAATATTACATCTTCTTTCCAAGTATCAGTTATAGGCCCTCATCCTTTTTGCGTTCTCTTTGACTATTATCCTTGTTATGCGTCACTTAAATTTGCCTCATTTTATTCTCAGAGGATTATGCAGGCAGGTGAGCTAAGGCTCAGTGACCGAGCAATATATGCTCCTGTTCTAAGGTTTCTAACCCCCTAGCGGTTACCTAGTGGTCCCTAGGTGAGTTCACTTCACTCACTCAGTCATGTCCAGCTCTTTGCAACCCCATGGACTGCGGCACGTCATGTTTCCCTGTCCATCACCAGCTCCAGGATCTTACTCAAACTCATGTCCANCCCTAGCGGTTACCTAGTGGTCCCTAGGTGAGTTCACTTCACTCACTCAGTCATGTCCAGCTCTTTGCAACCCCATGGACTGCGGCACGTCATGTTTCCCTGTCCATCACCAGCTCCAGGATCTTACTCAAACTCATGTCCATCCAGTCAGTGATGCCATCCAACCATCTCATCCTCTGTCTTCCCCTTCTCCTCCCACCTTCAATCTTTCCCAGCATCAGGGTCTTTTCAGATGAGTCAGTTCTTCGCATCAGGTAGCCAAAGTATCGGAGTTTCAGCTTCAGCATCAGTCCTTCCAATGAATATTCAGGACTGATTTCCTTTAGGATGGACTGGTTGGATCTCCTTGCAATCCAAGGGACTTTCAAGAGTCTTCTCCAACACCACAGTTCAAAAGCATCAGGTCATCGGTGCTCAGCTTTCTTTATAGTCCAACTCTCACATCCATACATGACTACTGGAAAAACCAAAGCTTTGACTCAGTGGACCTCTGTTGGCAAAGTAATGTCTCTGCTTTTTAATATGCTGTCTAGGATTGTCATAGCTTTTCTTCCAAGGAGTAAGCGACTTTTAATTTCATGGCTGCAATCACCATCTGCAGTGATTTTGGAGCCCAGAAAAATAAAGTCTCTCAGTGTTTCCATTGTTTCCCAACTATTTGCCATGAAGTGATGGGACTGGATGCTATGATCTTAGTTTTCTGAATGTTGAGCTTGAAGCCAACTTTTTTCACTCTCCGCTTTCAGTTTCATAAAGAGGCTCCTCACTTCTTCTTCACTTTCTGCCATAAGGATGGTGTCATCTGCATATCTGAGGTTATTGGTATTTCCCCCTGCAATCTTGATTCCAGCTTGTGCTTCACCCAGCCCAGTTTTTCTCATGAGGTACTCTACATATAAGTTAAATAAGCACGGTGACAGTATACAGCCTTGATGTACTCCTTTGCCTATTTGAAACCAGTCTGTTGTTCCATGTCCAGTTCTAACTGTTGCTTCCTGACCTGCATACAGATTTCTCAAGAGGTAGGTCAGGTGGTCTGGTATTCCTGTCTCTTTTAGAATTTTCCAGTTTATTATGATCTACACAGTCAAAGGCTTTGGTGTAGTCAATAAAGCAGAAGTAGATGGTTTTCTGGAACTCTCTTGCTTTTTTGATGATCCAGTAGATGTTGGCAATTTGATCTCTGGTTCTTCTGCCTTTTCTAAAACCAGCTTGAACATCTGGAATTTAACAGTTTATGTACTGTTGAAGCCTGGCTCGTAGAAATTTTTGTACCTAGACAACGTAGTAAAAGCCAGAGACATCACTTTGCCAACAGAGGTCTATGTAGTCAAAGCTATGGTTTATCCAGTAGTCATATATGGATGTGAGAGATGGACTGTAAAGAAGGTTGAGTGCTGAAGAACTGATGCTTTTGAACTGTGGTGCTGGAGAAGACTCTTGAGAATCACTTGTACAGCAAGGAGATCCAACCAGTCCATCCTAAAGGAAATCAGTCCTGAATATTCATTGGAAGGATTGATACTGAAGCCGAAGCTCCAATACTTGGCCACCTGATGTGACGAGCCGAATCATTGGAAAAGACCCTGATGCTGGGAAAGGTTGAAGGCAGGAGGAGGAAGGGGCAACAAAGGGTGAGATGGTTGGATGGCATTACCGACTCAATGGACGTGAGTTTCAGCAAGCTCCCAGAGGTAGTGAATGACAGGGAAGGCTGGTGTGCTGCAGTCCGTGAAGTCGTAAAGTTTTGGACACAACTTAGCAACTGAACAACAATAACAAGTGGTGTGCTAATGCCCCCTAAATTAACTCCTGGATCAGGACAGAAGTCTGTAGGCGGTTTGGCAGCAGCACAGCTTCTTGGATATGTTTACTGAGGGACCGGCAATGCATTTAAATCGTGTTATTTTTCCTCATACTCTAGGTAGATGTTGATGCAAATTCATTGAATTCCAATGATGTTTTTGTCCTGAAACTGCGACAAAATAATGGCTACATCTGGATAGGAAAAGGCGCCACACAGGAGGAGGAGAAAGGAGCAGAGTACGTGGCAAGCATCCTCAAATGCAAAACTGCAGCGATTCAGGAAGGCGGGGAACCAGGTGTGTACAGGTGGGGCCAAGGACACGAGCCAGAACTTACATTTGGTGTGCTTGCTCATCGTGTAATTTATCTTTTTTATAAATAGGAACTTTGTGATGGTTATAGGGCATTAAAAACCCGTTCACTAGTTGCAAGAATGGGTGATGGTACCTGCTCTATTTGTGTGACATCTCCTGCTATATTTAAGTAACTTAACAGTGAACTTGAGGTGAGATGCAATTATTTGTTATTGTAAAGCAGTACCGACCATATGCTCCTGAAAATGCATAGGTTAACTCAGTGTGTTTTCCACAGAGGAGTTTTGGAATTCCCTTGGAGGGAAAAAAGACTACCAGACCTCTCCTCTGCTAGAATCCCAGGCTGAAGACCATCCGCCTCGGCTTTACGGCTGCTCCAACAAAACTGGAAGATTCATTGTAAGCGTCCTGAGAAACCACGGGGTAGAACCGAACAGTAGGGGGAAAGGGAGGCATTCTGATATTGCTCTCATTCTTTCCAGTGAGATTCCTACTCCAATTCCCAGTTTTGGTTTACTTGCAAATCACAGATGACAATCTTTGCTCCACACAGGGTTGATTTAAGAGCCAATGATAATGGATGGGAGAGCATGGGAATACTGTAATGTAGCTTAGAAATCAAGCGGCTCTTAAAAATATCAGCTACTTTGCACCCATGTCAGCATGTGGCTGTTCTGTATGCACATAGTTGGATTTGTTAATTTAATAATTTGACACTTTCAGTGTGCAGCAATAGTGGTTCCTCAGATCAAACTATGTAAAATTTTACACTTCAGTTTCCCAGGGAAGTAAATAGTCTCACCATGTTGATGGAATGAGAAACATTATGGAAATATTATGATCATTGAGCAAAATCACAGAAAGCTCTACACACACCTGCAAGTGAGCTGAAATCAGCAGGAATATTTTATGTCACAGTCACATTCACAAGCTTTGCATTCTAGGCAATTCGAAGTAAAAGTGTCTGTGTACGAGTGATTTTCTATGCATCTCTGAAATATCCGGGGCTGAGCCCCTCATCTCAGTTTAATCACAAAAATTCTGCTTTCTCCATTTGACATACTAGGCTTTTGTATAAATTTTTCATTTAAGGAACAAATTCTTTGCTGGTAAAATTTGAACTAAAGATTTGGTCACCCTGTCTTGGTAAATACAAGCTTTACTTTTGAACATACACATGAACATTAATATTTCCCCAGGTACATTGCATGCTTGAAATAAAATGCTTTGAAGAAGAAACTGCTCATATGTGAAACACACTTGCAGCTTACAAGACCTAAAGAATTAAATGGTGAATTGTGATAAATATTAGGTTGTTAGGCACCACAATTGTTCATCTACTTTGCAGGAAATCCCTATATTTTATAAATTTGTCATCAGGGAAATCTGTTTTACTCTTTTGACTGTTATTTGGTATCACATCCAAATAACACCTTTTTCAGTGTGAGCCTCTCTAATTTCTTGAGAGTATTATTTGCTAATATTGCTATAAGTATCATGCTTGTTTCCAATGAAGATATGTTTTACAAAAATGAATATGCAAATATATACTTGCAAATATAATTCCTAGGCTTTTTTCTTAGGTTTAAAAAAATCTATTAGTTTTTGGCTTTTGTCATTCACATATTTAAGAGAAATGTACTTTTTTCTTTACACCTATTCATTTTCTTTTCTGACATTTGGAACTCTAATTCTTAACATTTTAGGAAAAGGAGTATTGCTAAAAACTGTTTGATCTTATTACTATCATCAGAAAACAGGCTTTAGATGTGTAAATTCATACAAGACAGCAGAGTCTATTGGTCAAAAGCACAGCTTTTAGAACCAGTGTGCCTGTTTGATATCACTTACTTGGTGATATTTCTTCCTGGTTGTGTGACCTTAGCTGGTCACTTACCCTCTCTGTGTTCTAATGTTCTCATCTGAAAAATGGGGCTAGTCCTAGTACCGACTTCAGAGAGTTGTTGTGAATATTATCTTGGTTGTTGCATATAAAGAATTAGAACGGTGCCTGGCATGGTATATTCTGTAAAAAGATATATAAACACATTTCTTGCCCTCTGTAAATGGCTATTGTTTGTTTTTTGTGTCACAGTCTGAGAATACCATCAGATTACAACAAATAGGTATTGTCATGCTTAAGGGGCTGCAGGTTAGGTTCATGCCTGTTTATCTGTGGACAGAGCCCAGGAGGCTCTGCTGAGTCCCATTGGCTAATGTGACACGGCCAAGGCCACAGTCAACTTCACCTGCAGAGTCACACGGCAGAGGGGAGACGTGAAGAACTGCAAACCCTAATCCAATCTGTGACCACCTTCCTAATGATTAGGGGGAGTTTCATCCAGAATTCTTTCAAAAATTTGAACTTTAATGAATGCCTGCTGGTCTTGGGTGTGTTAAACTAGCCCATTACCCTTTAGTGTTAGCTCTGGTTTAACCCATTTAAAATAAAAATAATGATACTTTGCTTATGGAATATTGCTATAATATTTTATTAAAAATGGTTGGTTTTTAAAAATGACCAGACCTATTGATTTTATTAAAATAATCTTGACCTACATACAAAATTAAAGATGTTAATACCTGCATTATAAACTTAAATGTCTTTAGGAACCAGGAAGGCAACAGAAACCTGCAAAGCAACTTGTCACAAAGAACTGGAAGTAGAGGAAACTATGGCTATATTTCTTGTGCATGGTCTCTCTAAAGCCATATGCAATATTTATGTTAAATACTCTCCTCCCTAAATAAGATAGCCTCAGTTTGTGATACATGATTAAATAGATAAACAATTATTTAAAGCTTTATTGCCCAAAGGGAAGGAAAAAAATGACTAACAAACTTTTATTATTCTATGTTCCAGATAATACAAAGCATTTGTATCCTTTACATTAGAAAAATCACTGCTTGACTGTTGGGTTATAAAGCTTTTTTATACATTTCAGATTGAAGAGGTTCCAGGAGAGTTCACCCAGGATGATTTAGCAGAAGATGATGTCATGCTGTTAGATACTTGGGAACAGGTAAAACTGTATTTTGTTCATGGCGAGAGAGTGTGCTTATAGTTGGGAACTGATACAACCTTCTTTGAGAAATGGCAAGTTTAATAATAAGAGACCCATGGATTTAGGCTATATTTATAAGGAACTTTCCACAGTTTGGCAAAAAATAAACTAATGCCTATGGCAAGTTGTTTTCTTAAGCTGGAAATGATTCCATGGCTATCCATCTTTGGCTGTATAGTTTTAGGTGAAAACAAACAAACAACAACAAACAACTCCTGGTTTTCGTTTATTTGTAAGATTCATTTATTCCTTATTTATTCAGACATTCATTCATTCTTATTCATTCATAAATTTAAGTAGTAAATGCATTAGTGGGTTGCAATGCCTCAGGGAGACTGAAATATTCAGAATTTCTCTTGAAATCTGACAAGATGTCATAGGACACCTCTCCCCTGGAGAAGAAACAAACAATACTTTTGAATCTACACACTAAAATACCTATTAATATATATATTAATGCCATGCCCTCCTCCAGGGGATCTGCCTGACCCAGGGATCAAACCCAGGTCTCCTGCATTGCAGGCAGATTCTATACTGTCTGAGCCACCAGGGGAATCATACCTGAGAGTCATTTTCTTTCAACCTCTGTGTAAACTAATAATGACTTCTTTGGTGGTTCATTGGTTAAGAATCTGCCTGATAATACAGGAGACACAGGTTCGATCCATGGGTTGGGAAGATCCCCTAGAGAAGGAAATGGCAACCCATTCCAGTATTCTTGCCTGGAAAATCACATGGACAGAGTCTGGAGGGCTACAGTCTATGGGTTTGCAAAAGAGTCAGACATGCTTTATCGACTAAAGAGCAGCAAATTAATAATAGTGACAGGGAAAAATAAATATGTTAGGAGCTACATTATGTAGAACAAATATAAAACACGTTCCTGAATTAGGCCTACTTCTTAGTCAGCCACAGAGGGTTGTTACTTTTGGGTCTGTTCTTACTTGCTAAATCATTCAGTTATATTATACTTTAGCTTCTTAGTCTTGAATTAGCATATTTGAATTTGGGATCTGGTCACAGATCCTCCCTAAGTGAATGGATCACTTATTTCTAGATATGAAATGTAAAACCTCATGTCAATAAAACACCTTTGTGTATTTAAGAATTACAAAATAGGAAAGTTTTGTTATTTAGAAGAATTTAATTTTTTTCCATTTGTAGTCAATTCTGTTGCTTCCATAATCAAGGATGCTTTAGAATATTTCCTGTATATAATCAAAACTAACTTGACCAAAATTTCTCTGCCAACAAGTGATCTTAAAGTGATTTAAATATAAGGGAATTCAGGAGACTTTTTCATCACTGAAGTACACAGCCTACATTTGACAAGAAGGATACATGCAGAATTTATATCAGGGTTAAAGAATCAGTATTTAAATACTAAACAATATTTGGGCTTTCCTGGTGGTTCAGACCGTAAAGAATCTGCCTGCAACGTGGGAGACCTGGGTTCAATCCCTGGGGTGGAAAGATTCCCTGGAGGAGGGCATGGCAACCCACTCCAGTATTCTTGACTGGAGAATCCCCATGGACAGAGGAGTCTGGCAAGCTGTAGTCCATGGGGTTGCAAAGAGTGGGATACGACTGAGCGACTAAGCACACACACCCACAGCCCTTTTACCAAAGTGTGACAGGATACCATTACATAGGAGAAGACTAGGGTTAAGTTAGGGGTTCCTAAAGGGAGTGTGGGGTGCCCACGAACAAGCTACATGTGGCTCCCTCAGGATAATAACATGGGAATAATGCCTGCGTTACACACCCCAGGAGTGTGTGTGCAAAAAAACCGGCTGGTATGATGTTTTCAGGAAGGTTCACTTTGTATACTAGAAAAATACTATATAAACATAAAATACCAGAATGTGATATCTGGAGTCAAACTGGCGGAATACAAATTCAGGCATCTCTTAATAAGTGTAGACATTAGGAAAGCGACGGAACTTCTCTGCACCTGCATCTCCACATCCCTGACTTTGGGGCCATTGTGAAGATTAAGTGAGATGGTATGATATGAGAAGCACTTTGCATAAGGCTCCCACTGTATCTGTACTCCCAAAATTATGAGTATTATTATTACTTCATTTTGCAGATTTTTATTTGGATTGGAAAAGATGCCAATGAAGTTGAGAAAGCGGAATCTCTGAAGTCTGGTAAGCTGGACCCCATGGGCAATTAGGACATAATTCTGAACAGTTGTTACCAAGTTCCTGATTTCTCTTGGCACCACATCCTCCAAAACCATGTATCAAAATCAAGAAGAATCAGAAGAATCTTAGCTTTCATCTTCAGAACTAAAGAGTAATGGAATTTTCTTAAAACTGAAGAATTTCAGAATAGGAACAAGAAAATTATGTTTTGTTATCTAATTTAGGATATAATTATATCAATTTATTCTTAGACTTTTAAATTCATTTTTTAAAATTATGGGAATGGTTAAAGCTCCATAACTCTGATAATCTAGATTTTTATAAATCCTTTTGAGGATTGCTGTTCTTTCTGGCAGTACTTTTTTTTTTTTTTTTTCATTATTGCAAAGTAAAGAATAATTATGCTGTAAGGATAATTCCATAAAGTTTGGAATTTTTTTCAGGCAATAATGAGACATGCACACTCCAGATGTGAGAAAATAATAAGGAATTGTCCAAATGGAGTAGCATTGGCCAATGAAAATTTGATTTATTACTTTTATTGGAAGTCTTTTCATTCTTTAGTTATTTTACTTTAGTTGAAACTAACCAAATTTATTTGTTTCTTAAACTCTTTTTAGCCAAAATATACCTTGAGACTGACCCTTCTGGAAGAGACAAGAGGACGCCAATTGTCATCATAAAACAGGGTCATGAGCCACCTACTTTCACAGGCTGGTTCCTGGGCTGGGATTCCAGCAGGTGGTAAACTGATTTTTATAGGGAAAAAAAACAAATATAATGGGGCAGCTGTCCCATTGCTGTTTTAGGGGGGGAAGGAGGAGATTGTTTGACTTTAGAAAATAAACCTCAGCCATATTACTATTTTTCCGTGCTTAGAATTAGTTTGAAATTTCTTAAAGGGGAAAAACTATACACAGTCTAGGGGAGTTTGTCTGCAACTTTTACAATTCAGGAGCCATTAGCCAAACTCCTACTTTTAATATACCATGGAAGAAAGTTATACCTGCCTTTGAGGTTATTCTTCTTTCTGTGCGTTGTGTTGAAAAGAATCATCTATTTGCAGTAAGATTTCTGTTAAGATGGTTATAAAAGTTTGTTATTTTCCTTCTTTAGCTGATGTAACTGTGATAATATTAACTCCTAAGCATCATTTCCTAAGAAAAACTTTACCTTTTTAAGAAGCCTTTGAAAGCACAGCTCTTTCTTGACAAAATGATTTATATTCTTAACCCACTTTTATATACATACATATATTTGACAGTACATGTTTAACGTCACAAAAGATACATACAAGAAGGCTTCACTGTTTTTTATCATTAAAATAAATATCTTTAAAAAGGTGACATGTGATATTTTATTCAAGTGTGTTGTGTGAGTTAATTACATGGTCAACTTTAAGATTAAAATACTTTTATATAAAAATATGAATTTAATTTTTAAAAACCCATTAAGTAGTTAGAATTAAACTTTTCCATAGTTATAGAGTTAAATATCATAGTGTAAATGAAACCCGGGCCCTGTTAAGAGGTAAATAGAAGCATATTAGCCATTTTAAGAATATTTTTTGTGCAAAAACCTTCTTGAATCCAGCAGTGCAAAACCGAGCACTGGGGAGAGATTTTCATGGAGAGAAAGTGGCAAGAAAGCAAGGAAAGTACTGCTGATTGGCTACAGCCTGAAGCCTAGTTGATTGTGATTGGTTGTCCTTAGGTTTGGATTTCATAACGTGTGAGGCATTTACAGACTAAGATCTTGGTTTGCTTCCGGAGGTGGGAGCTTGCTGTATACAATGGGTCTAAAGCGAGGAGATCCCTCGGGGTTTTCTCCTGTCACCAGTGGGCTACAAAACATTCACCTTAACAGACCCAGCTGTTTAAGCCTGCGCTGTGAAAACAGGACTTTCTGAGATCCCAAACGCAAGCACTTGGAGGCAGGTGCGCCATCAACACAAGCCCTGAAGGAATTACCTGAAAAAGGTGAGCTAGGGAATTCCTTTTTGCATTTCACACCCAAAACTGATGTGGCTGGAAGAAACGCCTACAACACGTGTGAAGTCAGCCTAGGGCAGGGGAACCAGTCTTCGACTGAAAAGAACATTTGGTGGATTATAGCAGGGCCGTCGTTCTGTGATATCGTGTAGCCTTAAAACTCCTATTACACGTAAACACATATGGATATAAGTCTTTTGGATTTGAAATGCACTTTCATATAACCGAATTAATAAGTATAAAAGTCACATGATTTATTTTCTATTTTTCTAGAAGGGAGCTATTGCTTACTAAGGTTTAATATGAAAGGTTAGATTGCTTTATTGTCTCTGATTTTCCTCAGAGATTTTTGGGATGAAAAACTGTAACAAATTTAGCTGTCAGCTAGTGATTTAATGGCAACCCACTCCAGTATTCTTGCCTGGAGAATCCCAGGGACGGGGGATCCTGGTGGGAGGCTGTCTATGGGGTCACCTAGAGTTGGACCCGACTGAAGTGACTTAGCAGCAGCAGTGCTTTATAGAACTTTCTTTGCTTCAAAAAATATAGCAAACTGGTCTTTGTGTGAAATTTGTGACCAGAAAGAACATTAGTGAATCCAGGAAAATCAAGTACTAGTCAGAAATAAGTATTTCTTGTTTACTACTTCTTCTGAAGTAGCATGCTCAGGAATTTCAAATAAGGAATTGGATCATGGCATTAACTTTGAACAAAAGGAAACAAAGAACCTATGTAAAGTGAACTATTGTTTTGTGTCTGAGCATTATTTGTTTGTTTTGCAAGATTGTCCTAGAATTGGCTTCAAAATAGTTTCTGTGCTGAACAGATTACTCAGAGATATTAAATTCTAGTCAAAAGAAAGAAAAGAATGTTAGTATTTATTGCATATAAGGAAGTACATCTTGTTTAAAAACTGTATTTTCAAAACGTTTTTTCTTGTTGTATCTTTAGATTTTTTTCCCATTATGATCTCTCCCTTTTTAGTTTTAAATACATGTTAGATATTTCTAAAGTATGTTATATATTTTATATATTTTCTAAAACAGTCTCTCCTAAATACCATCCTTATTGTACTACCTAAAATATTAATGATGAAATACTTTAGTGATAAAAGAAAAAGGGTTGGATCCACATTTTATTGTATATGCCCAGATAAATTCCATATGGTTCAAAAATTTAAAATGTGAAACTGTGAAAATAATAGACTAAAACATGGAATTCCATTGTAATGGGGAGATAATCTCTCAAGAACCGATAGAATAAGAAAAATCAGTAAGGACCTAGAGATTTTGAACAGCTTTCTCAGCCACTTGAACCTAATTGATGGGTAGTGAACACTTCACCAGTAAAGTGCTCAGTCGCTTGTTGTGTCCAACTCTTTGTGACCTTATGGGCTGTAGCCTGCCAGGCTCCTTTGTCCATAGGAATTCTCCAGGCAAAAACACTGGAGTAGGTTGCCAGGCTTTCCTCCAGGAGATCTTCCTAATCCAGGGTCTCCTGCTTTGCGGGTGGATTCTTTACCATCTGAGCCACCAGGGAAGCCCCCGCCAATAATGGCAGTACACGTAATTGGTTTGTAAGGGCACTTAAATTATTTGCCAAGAGAGAAAATATTCTGGACCATACAACAAATTTCAACAAATGTTAAGTATTGAAATCATACAAACTGTGTTCTCTAATTACTATGGAATTAAAATGGAAATTACAGGCAGATATCTTTCTAATCTGCAAATGTTTGGATAAATGAAAAAATCACAAGGGAAACAAATTATTTTTATCTCAGTGAAAATTGAAATACAGCCTATTAAAATGTGTGGGATACAGCTAACTCTGGGTTTAAAAGGAAATTTATAGCACTAAATGCTAATATTAGATGAATAGGCCTCAAGGATGTAAGCTTCCACCTTAAACTGAGTGAATTAAATCTAAAGGAAGCAGAAGAAAATGGTTAATACAGATTATTACAGAAAGTGGGGGAAAATATAAATTTATATTTATATATACTAATATCAGGAATAAAAGAGGGGTTACACCACAGAATCTATGGACACTGAAAAAATAAGGAACATAGTTTTAGGCTTGTGAATCTGACAGTGATGAAATGGGCAAGTTCTTTGGAAGACAGAAACTAAGTTAACTCGGGAAGAAACAGAGCTTAAGTAGCAACACACTATTGTTGTTGAGTCTCTGAGTTGTATCCTGCTCTTTGTGACCCCATGGACTATAGTCTGCCAGTCCGCTATGTCCATGGGATTTCCCAGACAAGAATACTGGAGTCAGTTGCCATTTTTTTCTTCAGGGGATCTTCCCAGATCAGGGATTAAACCTGAGTCTCCTGCATTGCTGTGCAGATTCTTTACCCTGAGCCACCAGAAGCAGTAGCAGCACGTACACGCTTATTAAAGAAATGGAATTCATAGTTAAATGTCTGACAGAGAAAGGCCTAGGTCTAATCGGGCTTCACTGGTGACTTCTATCAAGCATTTGAAAAAGCAGTTATACCAATTTTGTACAAACTGTTCCCAACAATAGAAGATGAGAGAACATTTTCTGACCCATTTATTAAAGAAATTGAATTCATAGTTAAAATTTCTCTGGCAGAAAAAAGGCCTAGGTCTAATTGGGCTTCACTGGTGACTTCTATCAGGCATTTGAAAAAACAATTATACCAACTCTGTACAAACCGTTCCCAACAATAGAAAATGAGAGAACATTTTCTGACCCATTTATGAGGCCAGTACTACCCTAATATCAAAGCTAAACAAAGAATTATAAGAAAGGAATGCTATATGCCAGTATTCTTCCATACATAGATGGGAAAATCTTTAAAATTTATCAAATTGACTCTACATTGAATGGGTTTTATCCCAGGAACCCATTTTAACATTTAAAAATTAATCTCCATATTACCAGACTAAAAAGAAAAAAATCATATGAATATCTGGATAGGTGCAGAAAAGTAGTTGATAAAATTCAGCAATCACTGATAATGAAAACTTGGCAAAGTAGGTATAGAGTGGAAGTTCCTTGATGTTACTGCTAAGTCACTTCAGTCGTGTCGGACTCTGTGTGACCCCATAGACGGCAGCCCACCAGGCTACCCTGTCCCTGGGATTCTCCAGGCAAGAACACTGGAGTGGGTTGCCATTTCCTTCTCCATCCTTGATGTTAAAAGGGTATCTATTAAAAAAAAAAAATGTACAGCTGACATCATACATAGGTTTCCCAGGAGGCTCAGCGCTAGAAAATCAGCCTGCGAATGTAGGGGATGCGGGTTTGATCCCTAGCTTGGTAATATCCTCTGGAAGAGATGGCAGCCCACTCCAGTATTCTTGCCTGAGAAATCCCATAGACAGGAGCCTGACGGGTCTACAGTACGCGGAGTCACAGAGTAGGACCCGACTGAGCACCACCAGCCAATGCCATATTTAAGAGCAGAAGACCAAATGTTTTCCCAGTAAGACTGGTATGAAATACAGAAGTTTGTTTCCATTCCTTCTGTGCTTTTCTGGAGGTTCTAACTGGGCTGAGAAGGCAGGGTTTCTCAGTCTTGGCATTATAGACATTTTGATAATTCTTGCTCTGGGAGCTCCCCGGGGTGTTACAGGATAACTGGTAGCATCACTGGCTTCTGCCTAACAGATACCAGTAACCCCTTCCTCCCCTACCCCTTCTGCCAGGGTACTAATTAAAACTGTCTCCAGGCATTACAGATATCCTTTGGGGGAGAGGGAAGCCGAATTGCCCCCAGTGGAAAACCACTTCAGCGTGGCAAGAGAAAGAACTAAAAGCTCACAGACTGGCAAGGAAGACTTGAGTATTGTTGCTGAAAGTGATCTGGGTGTTAATAGTTTCAACTGCTCCCAGGTGAATACAATATGCTGCTGCTGCTAAATCACTTAAGTTGTGTCTGACTCTGTGTGACCCCATGGACAACAGCCCACCAGGCTCCCCCATCCCTGGGATTCTCCAGGTAAGAACACTGGAGTGAGTTGCCATTTCCTTCTCCAGTGCATGAAAGTGAAAAGTGAAAGTGA
Organism: Neotragus pygmaeus; assembly: GCA_006410875.1. Taxonomy (NCBI): domain Eukaryota; kingdom Metazoa; phylum Chordata; class Mammalia; order Artiodactyla; family Bovidae; genus Neotragus; species Neotragus pygmaeus. The sequence goes on along the minus strand of SJYV01016155.1, from coordinate 354,049 downwards.
AGCCGCTCAGTCATGTCCGACTCTTCGCCACCCCATGGACCGCAGCCTACCAGGCTCCTCCGTCCATGGGATTTTCCAGGCAAGAGTACCGGAGTAGGTTGTCATTGCCTTCTCCAAATACAATATGCAGCCAGGCTAAATACCTATTAGCTGCTGCTGCTGCTGCTGCTAAGTCGCTTCAGTCGTGTCCAACTCTATGCGACCCCATAGACGGCAGCCCACCAGGCTCCCCCGTCCCTGGGATTCTCCAGGCAAGAACACTGGAGTGGGTTGCCAAGAGCCTTCTGGAGATCACATACAGTTCTCTCCTGGCTTCACTATCCAGGGAACCTTCTTATATTCATTCAAATGCAAGAAACAGCAAAAACTGTAGCTGCTTAGCCTTCACAGTATTTAATAACCGGCAAAACATCTCTTTGACTTAAAAACTCTGTTTATCTTCTACTGTTGCCTCAAATCCAATGTGAGGTGGTAAATGTCCATTAAAGAAAAATCTACACCCCAGCAGCATAAGATTTACTTTCTGTTTACTCTAGCATTACTCTTACTAATAGCATCAAAGATGAAAATTATCTCTTTATAAACCTATAATGGCAACCCACTCCAGTGTTCTTGCCTAGAGAATCCCAGGGATGGAGGAGCCTGGTGGGCTGCCGTCTGTGGGGTCACACAGAGTTGGACACGACTGAAGTGACTTAGCAGCAGCAGCAGCAAACCTCTTCAAACAGTGTTCTGATTAAAGCAAAAATTAAGAAAAAAAAAGATACCTTCAGGACTTCCCTGGTGGTATAGCAGATAAGAGTCTGCCTGCCAGTGCAGGGGACAGGTTCAATCCCTGGCCCAGGAAGGTTCCACATGTCGTAGACCAACCAAGTCCATATACCACAAAGCCTGTGTGCCTAGAGCCTGTCACGAGAAGCCCCTGGTAGCCGCAACTGGAGAAACACGCACAGCAATGAAGATCCAGCACAGCCAATAAGAAATATAATTTAAAAACAAAAAAAACAAAACAAAAAACCCTTCAGAGATGCATGCATCTGTATAGCACAGTAGAGGGCACTCTTTGTTCATTTTAATAAAGATTTTGCTAGATCTTAAAAACACTGAAAAATACAGTCAATATTTACTTTTAGATTGGAAAAGAAGAGTACTAAGCAGATGAGACACAACTGAGGGACTTTCAAAGCAGGTCAGATGTGGCTGTGGAAGTATACTGTTTTCCAATTTTGAAGTTCAGTGGAGTGCAGTCATATATTGATTTTATAATATATTTGCTACCTCCTAGGCTCTCTTGGCATGTATATCCTGAGGCATGCCCTTTTCCAGGGGATCTTCCTGATCCAGGGATCGAACCTGGATCTCCTGCATCGCAGGTGGATTCTTGACCATCTGAGCTACCAAGGGAGCCTAACAGAGTGCAACCATACATTGCTTTAAAAATATATTTGCNGCATGTATATCCTGAGGCATGCCCTTTTCCAGGGGATCTTCCTGATCCAGGGATCGAACCTGGATCTCCTGCATCGCAGGTGGATTCTTGACCATCTGAGCTACCAAGGGAGCCTAACAGAGTGCAACCATACATTGCTTTAAAAATGTATTTGCTACTTGCTCGGCTGTCCTAGCATGTATATCCTGGTGTGTGTGTGCACCTATATATATATATATATATATATCTTTCTGTGATAGATACATATGAATATGTATCTATCTCATTCTATCTATCCTGTTCTATAGCCTAGTGCTGGCAATAGAGCAGAGGGTAGATAGTTAAGGATACCTTCCCTCAGTGAAGCTACTATCTAGTGGGTGGAAACAGAAAGATGCAGTTACTAAAATCCACATTCTGTCAATTAGTTATGTTATGAAGGAAAACAAGGCCAGGGATTGTGAGACGAGCAATTCTGTTTTGGATAGAGTGAACAGGAAAGGTCTCTCCAGGGTGGTATTTGGACAGAGACCTGGGATAAGTGAGGGAATGAACTCTGAGGGTTAATGGTATGTGTCATCTTGACTGGGCTATGGGATGCCCAGCTATCGGGTTAGACATTATTTCTGGGTGCATCTGTGAAGGTGTTTCCTGGAGAGATTAGTATTTGAACTGGTGGACTGGGTAAAGCAGACAGCTTTCCCCAGCGTGGGCAGGCATCATCCCACCTACTGAGGGCCTGAATGGAGCACAAAGGTGGGGGAAGGTTGGATTGGCTCTCTCTGCCTGACTGTTTGAGGTGAGACATCAGTCTTCTCCTGCTCCTACATCATCAGAATTCCTGTTCTCAGGCCTTTGGACTCAAACTGGAAATTTATACCACCGGCTTTCCTGGGTCTCCAGCTTGCAGATGGCATACTGTGGGACTTCTCAGCCTTCAAAATCACATGAGCCAATAACATAATAAATCTTATGTTGTCTAGATAGATGTAAGTAGATATTGAGATCTGTATCTGTCTGTCTATTCTGTTGGTTTTGTTCCATGGAGAACCACGACTAGTGACTAACACAGAGCCTTAGGCACATCTCTGGTTGGGGCCTTTCTATGCAGAGGCATAAGAAGCTACTTGCTTTGCTCAAGGAATTGTGAGGAAGTCAGTGTGATTAGAGTGATGGAGAGGTGGAGAAGTGTGGGAAGCAAAATCAGAAAGATTAGATCATATACAACTCATGGCATTTTCATTTTTCCCTCTGGATGGGATTTAGTGGAATGACGTGATTTGTCTGACATTTTCAAAGCATCACTCTGGCTGTTGAGTTGAGAAGAGACTGCAGTATGAGAAGACAGAAAAAGAGAGGCCAGTTAGGAGGCACTGATTCTAATCCCAGACAGAGTTGATAGTGCTGATGGCAAAGAAAGATTGTATTTCTATGTGTTCTGAATGTGGAGCCAGTGAGAGGATGGTGGATTTGATAGAGGATGTGAGAAAAAAAGAAATTGAATATCAGTGGAGCTGTAACTTACTGAGCTGGGAAGGTGGAAGGAGAAGGTTTGAGTGGGGAAACAGGAGCTGAATGTGTTTATTTTTGAGATGCTTATCCTATTGAACAGTTAATTGAAGTTGTTGAGTAGCTCTTCTAGTTCAGTAGAGAATTCATGGCCAGGGATGTGTATTTGCTGTGAGTCAGTGTATAGATACATTTGGGTACTTACGAGTGAATGTGATGACCTAGGGTGTGTGTCAATAAAGAAGACCTCTGTGTGGATATGCAGATGACACCACCCTTATGGCAGAAAGTAAAGACGAACTAAAAAGCCTCTTGATGAAAGTGAAAGAGGAGAGTGAAAAAGTTGGCTTAAAGCTCAACATTCAGAAAACGAAGATCATGGCATCCGGTCCCATCACTTCATGGGAAATAGATGAGGAAACAGTGGAAACAGTGTCAGACTTTACTTTTGGGAGCTCCAAAATCACTGCAGATGGTGACTGCAGCCATGAAATTAAAAGACGCTTACTCCTTGGAAGGAAAGCTATGATCAACCTAGATAGCATATTCAAAAGCAGAGACATTACTTTGCCGACTAAGGTCCGTCTAGTCAAGGCTATGGTTTTTCCTGTGGTCATGTATGGATGTGAGAGTTGGACTGTGAAGAAGGCTGAGCGCCGAAGAATTGATGCTTTTGAACTGTGGTGTTGGAGAAGATTTTTGAGAGTTCCTTGGACTGCAAGGAGATCCAACCAGTCCATTCTGAAGGAGATCAGCCCTGGGATTTCTTTGGCAGGAGTGATACTAAAGCTGAAACTCCAGTGCTTTGGCCACCACATGCGAAGAGTTGACTCATTGGAAAAGACTTTGATGCTGGGAGGGATTGGGGGCAGGAGGAGAAGGGGACGACAGAGGGTGAGATGGCTGGATGGCATCATGGACTCGATGGACGTGAGTCTGAGTGAACTCTGGGAGTTGGTGATGGACAGGGAGGCCTGGCCTGCTGTGATTCATGGGGTTGCAAAGAGTCGGACACGACTGAGCGACTGAACTGAACTGAGTGGATAACTTGAGTCCTGGGATGTTCCAGCATGTAGAGGTGAGGGAGAGGCAGCAAAGAGGATACGAAAATCCTGGTGAGGCAAACAGAAATCCAAGAGAGTCCACGAGAGACTGCCTTGTTGAGGTTCTCCATCTCCTTTAGTTACAAACATGAATTTGAAAGAAACAGCAGCCTTTGTCTTTCTGATCATTTCCTATCGTGTGCTAAGTTGCTTCAGTTCAGTTGCTCAGTCATGTCCGACTCTTTGCGACCCCATGAATCGCAGTACAGCAGGCCTCCCTGTCCATCACCAACTCCCGGAGTTCACTCAGACTCACATCCATGGAGTCAGTTGTGTCCAACTCTTAGCGACTCTATGGACTGTAGCCCACCAGTTTCCTCTGCCCATGGGACTTCCCAGGCAAGCATACTGAATTGGGTTGCCATCCCCTCCTCCAGGGGATCTTCCTGACTCGGGGATCGAACCCGACTCTCTTATGTCTTCTGTATTGGCAGGTGGGTTCTTTACCACTAGCGCCACCTGGGAATCCCTGACCAGTTCCCTGTTCAGGGAACGAAGATCCCATAAGCTGCACCAGCGCAGCCAAAATAAATAAATAAATAAAATAGAATAATATTTCCTAATAACATAGCCAAATATTCTTGTGAATATTCTAGTGGATACTTATGGGGTATTTATCCCCAAATAGTGAGTTGCCTAAGTAGTGATTTTCAACCAGTGTCGATTGTGGCCTCCTGGGGATATTTGGCAATGTCTGATGGCATTTTGGTTGTCACAACTTGGGGACATCTAGCACTACTGGCACCTAGAGGGTAGAAGTCAGGGATGCACAGGAAGGTCTCTCCCAGCAAAGGCCTGTCTAGGTCAAAACGTCAGTGGTGTCAAGACTGCGAACCCCTAACCTAGAATCATTACAGTGCAAAATGAAAATGCACCATTACTTCAGAGAAATTTTAAGGAAATAAGCTAAATTGAGATACTACCATATGGTAGGACAACTGCCTCATTTTTTTTTTAACATGTTGTTTCACATGAAGGACTAAATGAAAGCTCTAAATTAATTAACTAAATTTGCTGTATATTCTTGTCATCATGACACAGAAACCCTGTACCCAAGATTTAATTATTTAACAGATAGATAGGGAATTCCCTGGCCGTCCAGTGGTTAGGACTCCATGCTTTCACTGCCAAGGGTGTAAATTCAATCCCTGGTCGGGGAACTAAGATCCACAATCTGCACCAGTGCAGCCAAAATAAATAAATAAAGTAAGATATGTGGATACAGGTAAAGAATCCACCTGCAATGTGGGAGACCTGGGTTCAATCCCTGGGTTGGGAAGATCCCCTGGAGAAAGACATGGCAATTCACTCCAGTATTCTTTGATGTTCTGTATTTTAAATTGATATTGTTGAATCATGGTATATGTATTTCCTATTGTTGCTATGACAAATTATCCCAAATGTAGTAGCTTAAAACAGTGTAAATATATCATCTTCCAGTTCTGGAGCTCAGAATTCTAAACTGGGCCAGGGAGTTACATCCCTTCTGGGGCTTTGGGGGGAAATTTCCTTTCCTTGCCTTTTCTGGGTTCTAGTGGCCTACCTCCTGCGTTCCTTGGCTTGTGGTCACTTCTTCAATCTTTAAAGCTAGCCGTGTAGCATCTTCAAATATCTCTTTCCCTATCTGCCCTCTGCCATGTGACCATCAGTCATTTCTCCTTCCCTGACTCTTTCTTGACTCCTTCCTTCACTTATAAGGATCCTTATATTTTTGTGGACCCTCTTGAACAACCTTAGATAATCTCCCCTTCTAAAGATCTTTCATTTAATCATGTTTGTAATGTCCCTTTGCCTTGTAAGGTAATACATTCACAGGTTCAGGACAAGATGTGGTCATCTTTGGGGGTTGTTACTCCACTGCCCCACTGGGTAGAAGGATATACAGTGAAGCCAGTATTCTAGTTAGTTGGCACAGTGGATAAAAGCTGATAGCCTGGGAAGCCAGTACATTTTCCTACTCTCTTCTGTCCTTCAGCTTAGACTCCAATTTCTAAAATAGAAAATAAATATAATTGTAGCAAGGGGAAATCTAGTCAATATTTCATCTCTTTCCTAACCCTTACAAGAGAATATTCTGGTTTCAAACTGACCTTCTTACAAACAGATGCAGAAAGAAATTTCTCATACTAGGTTCGCAGAAGGCACTTGCTATCTTCATAATTAGAGTAACACTGCTAAATATCCTATCGTGAGACACTTTGGAGACAAGGGAGTGGGTATGGCAATTTTTTAGGGTCTAACCAAAAATAAAATAGCTTGAACAATTAAATACCTTAGTAAGTTCATTTTTGAGCTTTGGAGTTTTAAAAAATATTTACCTGTACTGGGTCTTTGTTGATGCGTGGGCTTTTTCTCTAGTTCTGATGGTGAGTGGTGGCAACTCTCTAGTTGCATAGGCTTCTCATTGCAGTGGCATCCCTTGTTGCAGAGCACAGGCTCAAGGTACACAGGCTTCTTAGTTGCAGCTCTCAGGCTCTAGAGCACAGGCTAAGTAGTTGTGGCCCATGGGTTTAGTTGTTCCACAGCATCTGGGATCTTCACAGACCAAGGATTGAACATGTGTCTGCTGCATTGGAAGGCAGATATTTTACCACTAAGCCACCACAGGAGCCCTGAGCTTTGGTTTTGATAGTAGTAAATTTTATGTATTTGCAGAGCCAGTAATAACATTGCTAGAATGATAATATTCTCAGTGAGTCATCAGAGAGGTTAGCCAACAGTCTTCTAATAGTATATAATATTCAACCCAGATTTGAAGGAGAATAATTATTATTTGAGATCATAACTTCTGAATATTAAAAGTGTTTCAAAAAGATCATGTTTTTATAACATCAAGTATTATTTTACATGGGGCTTCCCTGGTGGCTAGGTGGTAAAGAATCCACCTACCAGTGTAGGAGACACAGATTGTATCCCTGCTCTGGGAAGATTCCCTCGGAAAGGAAATGGCAATCCACTCCAGTGTTTTTGCCTGGGAAATCTCATAGACAGAGGAGCCTGGCTGGCTACAGTTCACAGTGTTGTAAAGAATTGGATGTGACTTGGCAACTCAGAAACAATAATTATTTTATGTGAACTTTTATTTAAGGCACCAAAGATAACATCTTTTTTTTTTTTTTAAAGCAATAGCTAAATAGGCTGTAGTTTGTTCTTTTCTTTGCAATGTTTCAGGCCTCGCGAGGTCTTCAGTTACTCAAAACAGAAAATTTATATAATAGAGAACTACTCCTATAGAATCAACATAATCCTCTTCTTGATGTTCCCATGACGATATTCCTTAAGAGAAGAGGTTTCTGCCAACCAGAATATATTTCTCAGGGAATTTCATAAATAATATATAGGAACAAACCATTCCATAGTCAAGCACTAAAACGAACACAAACTTAGAAGAATGTGTTGGAGAAAAAAGAAAGCTCTTTGTCCTCCACTTTTCTATTCTCTTTTCCACTGGCTATGAAACAGCAAGAGCTTAAATAGCCACCTTGAGCTCAGAGATGGAAGCCACATGTAGCTGCTGACAGAGCTTGCCTATTACAATATTGTTTACAGAACTTTGGGAAAAAATAAAAAACAAACTAGGTGTAACTCGAAGAAAAAAAAGCAGAAAGTAACAGATAAAAAATAATTTTATTGATTAGTGTCTTGGTGCTGATAAACAGCCTGAATATTCAAGATATGAAGTGTAGATTGAAAATATGTAATTTTGTAACTTGCAAGCTAAAACCTGTTTGTAAATATGCATACCATTCTCTCAAAATGATGTCAAAAAGCAAGCAATATGTTTGTTTGTAAAATATCTTAGTGTTTTATCTGTATCCACTGATTGTTGTCTGTTATCCATTCTTCCATTCTTCTTGTTAGTAACAGAAACCCCCCTGAGTGACTTACTAGGTCACATTCTCAGTGTCCCTAGCAGCAAGGTCATATGAATAAATTCAGGCTAATGATGTGAGCAAAAGTTCTTTGAGTTATGAAGGCAGGTGAGTAGTCACTTCCTTGAAAAGAAAGCTCTTTGTCCTCCACTTTTCTATTCTCTTTTCCACTGGCTGTGAAACAGCAAGAGCTTAAATAGCCACCTTGCGCTCAGAGATGGAAGCCACATGTAGCTGCTGACAGAGCTTGCCTATGACAATCTTGTTTAAGATGAATAGATAAAATGAATGTTCTCGTTAGAGCCATTGAAGTCTCTTTTTAAAGCAGTTAAGTTTCAATCCTAACTAATACAAAAATTGATACCATACGTGGAGTTTTACACTGTAAAAGTATTCTAACATATATGGCCCTTCTTTGATGACAGACTTGCTGAGCATGAGTAAACAGGTACTTCAGACTGAAGAGCCAGTAATCCTTTTTATGGTAAACATTAAATAAAACTGTTACCCGTGGTAACTAAGAAGGCAGATCATGTGCCTACCAGTTCTGTATCTCCTGGAACAGGGATCAGAAAGTTGCAGAATATTAATGTGCCTTGGCTGTCCCTTGCAGCTTTTAGCAATGCCCTAAGAGAGAGAGAGATGAGTCAGGCAAGAATTAATCAGTGTGATGCACAGCTGAAAAGGGAATATAACTCGGCTCTATTCTCAGCAGGTGGCCTTTAATCTAAATTGACTGAGGAATTAGTAACTTGGAAAAGACAACTGTTTCTGTAAACAAAATCACAGCAGATAAAACTTGTCACCCAGGACTTTGCTCTAGAGCCCTCTCTTAAGGATTATCCATGAATGTGAGTCAGTCCAAAATCAGATTAAGGATGTGGTTTCCAAACCCAGGGTAACTGCTGTTAATTCAAGGGAGAGAGAGAATATAGCATCATCGGGGTTACATACAGATAAGGCCTTTGGCTCTGCTTTCTTTCACATACAGCTACCTGGAATAGACAAGAACTCAACTATTTTTTGAGCAAATTATACTACCAAAGAACTTGCAAGTCTAGTGTGTAAAAGTTTGATAAGAAAACACCTCCTGAGATTCTAACCCTGTATCTGCAGAGAACTGAGAAACTTGGGCTGCATTCAATTCAAACCTTGAAACTCCTTGTCTATCATTACGTCTAAAGTGAAAAGAGAATATGCTTTCCAGTGTGCGCTGTAGAAGTGCCCCGGGGATGATGGATAAAGAAGAATTTCCTAAAGGACAAAGCCAGTAGACCACAAGGACAGTGGATTGGGGGTTTCCAAGAGGGCAGAGCCAGGATTTCATCAAGGAGCTCACTCCAGTGCTAGTGAGAGGAGTCTGCAATTGCTGCCCAGCGAGTTTTCTGCATTGCTAAAGACCAGCTTCTCTGTGTCATTTAGATCCTTCTCTTTTCCAAGTAGGGATTTTTATTGCAGTTGTCCTGGTTCTACTGCACTACTGTATGTCGTGTTTTCGTGGGAACGTGGGGGCTGTGGGAAGTGGCAGGGAAATTATCTATAGTTAGTCAATCACAGAACCAGATGACGCTTCCTCAGGACTCATGGAAAGAACTTCACATCACGTAGGAATTCTAGGTTTTGAGCGGAACTGGGTTGGACTCTACATTGCTCACCTTTCGAAAAGAGGTGTGTCCACATGGGGTAAAAGAAGCAAAAAAAAACTTGAGTTACACCCAAATGGGTTATGGCAAAAGCTGCCAAGTGTCCCTAGTATCAATATCTCTTCATTCCTTCTAATCATAGAAGCCACCAGAATTTTAGCAAATATATGGGTGGTCCAAGTAGAAATGAAATTTCTCAGCCTCATTTGGAGTTGACTGTGGCCATGTGTGACTCAAGGGTGACATTTACCTAATAAGACGTTTGCCTAAGAAGTCATCTTGTAGACTTCCCTTGTGGTGTAGTGATTAAGGATATGCCTGCCAATGCAGAGGACACAGTTTGGATCCCTGGTCTGGGAAGAGCCACATGCTACAGAGCAACGAAACCCACGCACTGCAGCTACTGAGCCTGTGCTCCAGAGCCCATGTGCCCACAGCCTGTGCTCCACAACGAGAGAAGCCACCGCAGTTTGCAACGAAATGTAGCCCCCACTCACTGCAACTAGAGAAAACCTTCACAAAGCTACAAAGATCCAGTGCAGCCAAAAATAAATTTAAAAAGCTTTTTTTTCTTTTTAAATTAGTCTTGCTACAGCAGCTTAACCTGAACACTAATAATGATAGCACTTCCCCTGCACTCAACAAGAATGCCATAGGAAGCCATCTAGCTACTTCTAGGAATAATAATGGAGTACAAAATAAAAACATATATATTTATAAGTATTAATATCTTATGTTGTTCAGTTTGCTCTGTACTGTCCTACTCTTCGTGACCCCGTGGACTGCAGCACGCCAAGCTTCCCTGTCCTTCACCATCTCCCAGAGCTTGCTCAAACTCATGTCCATTGAGCCGGTGATGCCATCCAACCATCTCGTCCTCTGATGTCCCCTTCTCCTCCTGCAAGCTTAATTGTATATTTCAACGCTAGTGAGAAGAAAATGCCTAAAGAAGACTTTTTCATGAAATTAGTAAGGAACAAGGTTACTGGTTCAATGTAAATTGTATTTAAGTTTCTGTAGTTTAGCGAAAGGCTTTTCTCATCCCAAATTTCAGAATGCTACCGCTAAGTCACTTCAGTCGTGTCCGACTCTGTACGACCCCATAGACCGCAGCCCACCAGGCTCCCCGTCCCTGGGATTCTCCAGGCAAGAACACTGGAGTAGGTTGCCATTTCCTTCTCCAATGCATGAAAGTGAAAAGTGAAAGGGAAGTCGCTCAGTCGTGTCCGACCCTTAGCGTGGACTGCTGCCTTCCAGGCTTCTCCATCCATGGGATTTTCCAGGCAAGAGTACTGGAGTGGGGTGCCATTGCCTTCTCCATGCCATTGCCATATGCCTAGGCAAATAGCTGGGTCTCAGTTAATATTCATTGAATGGAAATCTCAAAAATGGGATCTGGGCAAGGTGATAAAGTAGAATGATTTTAGAGCCTGAAATGATTACTTAATCCTGTTGCAAAAGTTTTAACCTGCCTGAAGGACAGAGAAAAAAACACAGCTGTACAAACAATTTTTGTATGCATCACAGCAAAAGCATATGCTCTCAGAAGGCATTAAAAGAAAAATACAGTATGCTTTATTAGATGAAACTGTGACATACATGGTACCCCAAACTGAAAAACTTAGAAATTAATATGTAATACATACAGCTAACATTATTGCTACACAAGTACTAATTTCTCATTGAAATGGAACTCTTAAAAATCAATAGTCAACAGTCCAATAGAGAAACAGTCAAAAGATATGAAGAGATAGTCCACAGAAAAAAATGAAAATGACCAATAAATATAGAAAAGATGTTCTATGACACTCATAATTTAATGAATTCAAAATTAAACAGGAAAAAACATTTTTTGTCTATCTACCAAACTGGCAAATGTTAAAGTATCAAAATGTTAGTGGTCATCAGCGTATAGGGATACAGGTTCACAAATACACTCTTAATGGCTGTACAAATTGCTCAAAACTTTTAATGTGCTATGTAGTAATATTTTTTTTAATATACCCCAAACATTTTATATTTATCAAACATATGCACTGATCTAAAATCAAAGACATTTGACTGGATACCTATGGAACAGAAAGAAATGTATATTCTTGAGTAGGCTAGTATTTTGACATCCCTTTGAAATGATATTTTGGCATATTTACCTAATATATAATCACATGCAAGGAAAGGAAGTTCCTTTTCCTGGTTTCAGCAGGGATCCAGATCTATTATTAGAAGAAATCATTCCCATTTTGTCAGTCTGATGCTCAAGGTACATACGCTATTTTATCAGTGACTCATTGGAAAAGACCTTGATTCTGGGAAAGATTGAGGGCAGGAGAAAGGCGCAGCAAGGATGAGATGGTTGGATAGCATCACTGACTCAAAGGACATGAGTTTGAGCAAGCTCCGGGAGCTAGTGAAGGACGGGGAAGCCTGGCGTGCTGTAGTCCACGGGGTTACAAAGAGTCAGACATGACTTGGCAACTGAACAACAACCACCACCCTTACCTTGAAGCTTCATTTACTGAGATCATCAATATTTATACAAGCATAATTCTTGGTATTCTCATCTATCTCATGTAGCTTATCAAGTAGATTTTCACACCACGTATTTCTAACAGTCCTGGTAAATAGAATTGCCTCCATATTGTATTTTTCTAATATTTGGCCTCCAATAATGGTTAGGAATACACAATAACTTTAAACATTAAGCATCTGTCCACCGGGCTCATCACTCAGTCATGCAGCAGTTTTCATATTAGTCATTTTCCAAAGCTATACCACTGGGAACATATATCACTGTGTAAAGAAACCAGCTTTTCTACTAAAATAATAATAATAAGTTGAGATGTACTGGACTAAGAGGAAGAAAATGATAAGTATTCATTATGTATTTGAACTGGGTTTGAATTTTAAAGCTGCATAGGTCAAAAACATGTAGAATGACCATTCATTCCATCTTGCTGTTATCCCTGGGAAGACAAATAACTTGAGGCTTATACATGCACTTTACAAAGAATGATATACAAAAGCCATTAGACTTACAGAAAGTGGTCCAAACAAAGTATTCATCAGGGAATGGCTAAAATCAAATATTGTCAGTACAAAGTTAAAATACTAAAGAGGATGTGGTGCTACTGGAGCTCTCATAGGAGCCTAGCAGACTGCAGTCCATGGGGTCACAGAAGAGTTGCACAAGACTGAGTGTGACTGAACACACACACACACACACCCTATACCCTAGAAATTCTACTCCATGGAATAAACCCAACAGAAATGCGTATAAAAGTGCACCAAGGGATCTAACTGAATGTTTAAAGTGATATGTTTCTTTTTTGCATTGGCAAGGAATTGAAGATACTGATTAGTAATTTCCTTGTATAATTCAGTCACTGGAAGACAAATCAGAAATATTGTTTCCCTTGTGCTTTGGAACTTGTGTTTCTTTCATACTAATATGAAAAGCAATTGACTATTATTTGACAACATAAGTCTCCTATTAAGATATCATTTTCAATATATAATTGGCTGTGATATTTGCATATATTTTATCTGGTCTCTAGTTGTTCAGAATGATGATTTCTAACATATTTTTCTCCTAGTGCAAGAATAAGAATTCAGGAGTCATAATATTTTCTGTTACTGGTGAAAAATGGGTGTTTTAATTTAGTTAACCTGACAAAGTTCATCTTATTTAGAGGGATTATTTTTAATGTTATTATAATGAAAATGACACCTTTATTACCAATACTTAATCATACGATGCTTTTACATCATTTCAGCACTGATTGCAAACAGAACCAAATTAAAATATTATTCCTGCATATTTACTGTGACTCAGTCTAAGGTTTTAATAATTCATGAATTAAGATTAATGTTGATGTTATCCTAATCATTCTGGCTAATGCCAACTCCTTGGTAAACAAGTAAACAAGAATGAACTAATTTCAGTTTTGCTAATTATCTGGCACTGGCATTAGCTTGTGCTTGATCTATAACTGGAATGTATTTTGTTAGATCTTTCTTCCCCTTGAGACTGATGAGCCCTGGGTGGGGTAAAGTGAGAACAACCAAGAATAGTTCTTAACTCCTTAGAAAGGTCAGAGGACTAGATGAATGTGGATAGGTTTTTGCTGGACTTTTCACCCATCATAGATGCTATGGAGATAAAAATTTCTCCTGTTACCTTCCCTTTCCAATGAACTGGAAATAGCAGTTGAGTTAGGAGCTCTCAGTAATGCAATAGCTTCTGGGAAGTCTTGCTTCGCATGGTTAAGTTTTATGGAGCTCATAGTGGATAGAGTTTTGGGGTTAAGATAAACAAGGAAGGGAGGCAACTGAAGTAAGGTTCATTGTCTCCATCATTTCAGAGGAGACACATGATTGTAAAGAGTGGTTGTAATGAGAGCTGAAGCTAAGACTCCTTGTATGATCTCTCTGTAGCTTGGTGTTGTGTGCTGCCTTTTGCCTATGGGTAAAATGCCATCCTGGAGGTATTTTTAACCATCCTATCTTTTTTCGGGCTTCCCAGTGGCTCAGTGGTAAAAGAATCTGCCTGCCAATACAGGAGATTCAGGAAACATGTCTTTGATCCCTGGGTCAGGAAGATCCCCTGGAGTAGGAAATGGCAACCCACTCCAGTATTCTTGCCTAGAGAATTCCAGGGATAGCGGAGCCTGGTGGGCTGCAGTCCATGGGATCCCAAAGAGTCATGTGGCGTGACTGAGTACCCAGCACACATCTTTTCTTTTAGATACAGATTGCCTCAAGTGTATCAGTGAAGCTGGGGAACTCACGGAACATGAGAAACAGGAATTGTGATTGCTGTAGAGTATGAAGTGTTCTGGACAGGGCGGTTGTAGTTTTTAATTCAGTGGGGTGAAAATAGGCAGCTACACTGCTATTTATCCTCCTTGAGAGCACATTTGATCTTGCATTTATCTATGGATTGGTCTCCTTCTGTATGGACAGTACCCCATGGAAAAGTAAATGCAGGTGTGGCTGTATTTGAACACCATCTTTAAAAATTAGAAGCCATAAATCAGGGAGCCGGACCTGTCTTTGGGGTCAGAAGATTATCTTTTTTGTTTTTATTTTATTTTTTTTAATTTTTATTTTTACTTTATTTTACTTTAACTGGTGATGCCTGGAGTAGCGATAAGACAAGACGTGCTACAGATCATGTGTCATTTTGGTGTGGATACGAAACGCCACCACACATTAAGAAGGAGATAAAAATCCAGAAAAAGTATCTACATGGTCATCCAGAAGAAGAAAATGGCTTAAATAATGCATTAGATTACTACTTAACTGAAGATAGATATCACAGTACAAATCACTATCCCTCTTCTAAACCATATTTAATATGTTAAGAGAACCACAGTAGCTGGCTAAATTGCCACAGTGGTAAACCCTGGCCACGGGCTGTTCCCCCAAATATATAGTCCACAGAGCATCCCATAGGCGGCCTTGGAATTTTCACATATGTAGACTACCTGAGTGTATTTGATGCTCGTAATGACTTCACTCATTCAGTATCAAATGGGACTCAATAAAAGCAAAGTTTTCAGAGTACAGGTATTGTTCTGTATTGGCTAAGTCTATTAGTGCCTGGTAAACTGGCAGCATGGAGAAGGCAGTGGCACCCCTCTCTAGTACTCTTGCCTGGAAAATCCCATGGATGGAAGAGCCGGGTGGGCTGCAGTCCATGGGGTCGCTAAGAGTCGGACACGACTGAACGACTTCACTTTCATTTTTCATGTATTGGAGAAGGCAATGGCAACCCACTCCAATGTTCTCCCCTGGAGAATCCCAGGGACAGGGGAGCTTGGTGGGCTGCCATCCATGGGGTCACACAGAGTCAGACACGACTGAAGCGACTTAGCAGCAGCAGCAGCAGCAAACTGGCAGCAGGAGACTTGGGTTTGATCCCTGAGTTGGGAAGAGCCCCTGGAGAAGGGGATGGCCACCCACTCCAGTATTCTTGCCTGGTGAAGTCCATGGACAGAGAAACCTGGCAGGCTGCACTCCACGGGGGTGTAGAGAGTCAGATATGACTGCGCGATTGACACGTTCACTTTCTTTCACACTGGCTGCCAGGGCTCCAGAGGGTTTTACAATACTGCTGCCGCTTCTGTTGGGAGGTGCCCTGCGTATGAACTGTGTCTGACAGAGTTTGCAGGGCTAAAATATGCAGGCTCTGGGGCCAGAAAAGGCAGGCTCCCAGGCTTACCTGCAGTCGCTCCAGGCCGCAGTGCATTATAACTGGATTAGTGTAGCACAGTCCAGAAGGCCATATGATAGCAATTTTCACTCTCAGATGAGAAGGTATTATTTTGGGAATCAGTTTCCCAGGCACATCATGCAGGGAATGAAGTTCTGAAGAGGAGGAGAGGATATCTGTTGTCCAGCTAGGATTGAAAGTCTTGACAGCATTCAGTCTGGAGGGATCCAGTGACCCTCGTCAGGTCAGAAGAAATCTTTTCTTTTCCTGAACGTCTATAACCATCTCTGAATATGAGCTATCATGGGTAGCCTGGTGTACATATACACACCCATAGACACATCCTGTCTTGTCAGAGAAATTGCCTTTATTTTCTGATCATGAAAATCTCACTTAAATGTTCTTACCAGCTGTCTGTGATCTCAGTGTTGTAATACATCCTTTAAAAAACAACAACAACAACAACAAATACTATCTTTTAGAGAGCCAATTAAAAAATAAATAAAAACAAAACAAAATTTCATGGGGCACAGGTTAGATCCCTTTTCAGGGAACTAAGATCCCACATGTCTAGCAGTGTGGCAAAAAAAAGAAAAAAACAAATGTGGGGCAAGATGCTGCTAGCCTCTGCTCCCTTTCATAGAAGCAGCATGGTGGTGTGAGGATGGGGAAACAAACAGAAGCTCTTCATCCCCTGGTGGAAGATTGGTCACAGTTGGAAGCATGTTCTGGCATGAGAGTTGAGTTGGAAGTATCATCTTATGAGGCCAGAGTTAGAGAGGGTGAGGGGATGGCCTTAACATTCAATTTATGGGAAACAGACGAAGAGAAAGAACAGAATCCAAAGCAAAGAGTTGACTAAAGAGCAAGAAAGGCACAACAAAATGCATTCAGCTAGTAGGGTCTAGAGTCTAGGAAGTTCTGTGGGAAAGCAATGATATGCGTGGACTGTCCACGGCCAGTGGAGCTGGCAGCAACTCTGAGCTGGTGTGGAGATAGCCCACTGAAATGACTCAAAAACAAAGAAAAGTCAAACACTATTAGAATGGATAGATTTTATGAGGAAATAAATAAAACTCAATCTATGTAGCTACTGTTAATGCTTGTGGATTTTCTCAGTAATTTCCTGAGCTGTTTAGAACTTGTTCTCACTTGAACTCCTCCTACCATCTTTCCAAACACAGGCTCAGACTCAGCTGATCTATAAATTCCAGAGATGGATTGAATAGTAAGGTCTTCAGAGATAGATGAAAGGCCAAGATAAAAAAAAAAACATTTTTGGGAAAAGCACTGGAAACAGAGAGGCCTCCCTCCTTCCTTCCTTCTCTCTTCCTTTCCTTCCTTCTTTCCTTTTTCTCTTTCTTTCTTTTTCATTTTTTATTTATTTATTTTTGTTTGTTTTTTAATTTTTAATTTTTTTAAACTTTATTTTACTTTACAATACTCTATTGGCTTTGCCATACGTCAACATGAATCCACCACAGATGTACACGAGCTCCTAATCCTGAATCCCCCTTCCACCTCCCACCCCACAACGTCTCTCTGGATCATCCCGTGCACCAGCCCCAAGCATCCTGCATCCTGCATCTAACAATTATGCAAACTTCTGTTTGGTAACTCTCTATTATGTAGGAGTTTACTTCCTTCCTTCCTCTCTTCCCTTCCTTCCTTCCTTTTTCTCTTTCTTTCTTTTTTAATTATGTAAACTTCTGTTTGGCAACTCTCTATTATGTAGGAGTTTACTTTCCCCCAATTTTTTTGGACACTCATTCAGTTTCTGATGAATCAAATAGAAATGTGAAACAAGATGTATTAGCCTTGTATGAATCAGAAAAGCTGCTTTCCTCATCATCCTTTGGTGGAAATCCACCAAAGTTATGAAGTGAAAGTTATTCCCTAGAGAGTGCACAAAATGATTAATTAAGAAATGTT
This sequence comes from Neotragus pygmaeus, assembly GCA_006410875.1. Classification (NCBI taxonomy): domain Eukaryota; kingdom Metazoa; phylum Chordata; class Mammalia; order Artiodactyla; family Bovidae; genus Neotragus; species Neotragus pygmaeus. The sequence goes on along the minus strand of SJYV01016155.1, from coordinate 336,347 downwards.
GGTTCTACCTTGAAAACTTTATGTTAAGTGACATAAGTTAGACAAAGAAAGAACCACATGTTGCTCTTAAATATAGAATCTAAAAAAACAGTAGAGAAACAGAGAGTAGAGTGGTGGTTACCAGGGTCTGGGTGGAGGAAATAGGGAGAAAACAGTTAAAGGGTACAAACTTCTGATCATAAGATCAAGTTCTGGGGGGCTGACATAGAGCATGATGATTATGGTCATGATACTGCATTTTACACTGAGAGTTGGTAAGAGAATAGCAGCTTAAATGTTCTAACTACGGAAAAGAAATGGTAATTATGTGATGGCATGGGAGTGTTAGCTAAAGCTATAAGGGGTATCCTTTGCAATATTTAAGTGTATCAAATCAACAGGCTATGTATCATTAACTTTCACAATGCTATATGTCAATTATATCTCAGTAAATCTGAGAAGAAGTAACATTAGAGGGAGAAAAGAAGAAAAATATTGCTTCTAGGTTTGAAAGCAAATATTTGCCCAGTTGAGACCTCCCTTGTATCATAGCAGGTGATTAATTTGGATGAAGATAGAAAGAATGAATAAGTAATGGCTTATTTACAAGAAGATTTTAAACTTCACTTATGCCTTGAAGTTCTTTAATTTTTTAATAATGTTTTTATAACATTATGTCAGCTCACTGAAAATATAAATGTCATCACTTGATGTTTTACATTGTAATGTTTTACATTATTCATGTTAGTGAAATATGGAAGTTAAAGTATTTATTTCATTCAGAAATATTGCTTGTTTTCCCAAAGCATATTCTCTGATGACCGTCCCACTTAGAATGAGGTTTGGTTCAGTTCAGTCACTCAGTTACGTCTGACTCTTTGCGACTCCATGGACTGCAGCACGCCAGGCCTCCCTGTCCATCACCAACTCCTGGAGCTTACTCAAACTCTTGTCCATTGAGTCAGTGATGCCATCCAACCATCTCATCCTCTGTCGTCCCCTTCTCCTCCTGCCTTCAATCTTTCCCAGCATCAGAATGAGGTTAGCAAACATTAACTCTTCTTCAATCTTAATTTTTAGTTTATACTTCAATTTTCAGAAAGCATTAATTCATATAGATTTTGGAGTCCAGGTTTACCTAAGAGGGAAGATGGATGTGGCAAACTATCAATACATGTCATAGGGATTAATAAAAAGATATAGAATTCTACACAGAAGAAAAATTAGGTCTGAGAAACCTGCATGGAGTCTTACTCTTCTGCGAAATACAATATGGAAATCCTTAGACAACAATTTCTAAGCTAAGTTTTGCCATTTTTCTCCTTATAGGAAGAATAATGACATTTCGCTGTTGTTCAGTTGCTAAGTCATGTCCAACTCTTTGTGAGAGTTAATGGTGTCCCATTAACTTTACAGGACCCCAGGCTTCTCTGTGCTCCGTTATCTCCCCAAATTTGCTCAAGTTTACATCAATTGAGTCAATGATGCTTTCTAACCATCTCATCCTCTGCCAGCCCCTTCCTCTTTTGCCTTCAGTCTTTGCCAGCATCAGTTTTTTTTCAGTGAGTCGGCTCTTCATATTGGGTGACCAAAGTATTGGAGCTTCAGCATCGGTCCTTCCAATGAATATTCAGGGTTGATTCCATTTAGGGTTGTCTTGGTTTGATCTCTTTGCAGTCTATGGAACCCTCAAGAGTCTTCTCCAGCATCAGTTCTTCAGTGCTTAGCCCTCTTTATGGTCCAACTCTTACATCCATATATGACTACTGGAAAAGCCATAGCTTTGACTATATGGACCTTGATCAGCAAAGTGATGTCTTCTCTTTTTAATATGCTGTCTTTTTAATAGCTTTCCTTCCAAGGAGCAACTATCTTTAAATTGCATGTTTGCAGTCACCAACCACAGTGATTTTGGAGCCCAAGAAAATAAAGTCTGTCACTGCTTCCACTTTTTCCCCTTCTATTTGTCATGAAGTGAAGGGACCATATCTTATTTTTTTGATGGTTGAGTTTTAAACCAGCTTTTTCACTGTTCTCTTTAACCCTCATCAAGAGACTTTTTAGTTCTTGTTCACTTTCTGCCATTAGAGTGATATCATCTGCATATCTGAAGCTGTTGATATTTCTCCTGGGAATCTTAATTCTAGCTTATGATTCATCCAGCCCAACATTTGCATGATGTACTCTGCATATAAGTTAAATAAGCAGGATGACTACATATAGACTTGACATACTCCTTTCCCAATTTTTGGAACCAGTCTATTGTTACATGTCTGGTTCTAACTGTTGCATATCCAGCCACTTTCCTGACACATTTTTATCTGACAGAATTTTGTTTACTCTCTGCTAAATGTTAAGGCATTGGGAAGTGGGAGAGGATGTGTAATACATTTGAAAGTTGATGATGATAGTTTAAAACATGAGTAAGGCTTCATAAAGTGATAATAAAACTATTATGTTCCAGTTAGAAAGCTTTCATTGCCAAGATGAGAGAAAGAGAGAGAGAAATATTAGAATCTCTCCTTTGATTCATCATCTGATATATTCTTTAATCCTGATCTTTATTCTAGTCATTCATTTCTTCAAAGTAGCTAGCTTTTTTGAATCTCATTGGTCTGTCTTACATATACTAACATCTTAAAAATGACACATCCAAGCAAGTGGCCAGTAACATTATAGGGGTGGTGGCAGGGGATAGGGAACCCATATTATTAATTTTGAGTAAAATTGATCCACCCCATGATTCAGCCCATATTTTTCTTCAAGTATGTTCTAATTCCTTGGATCTCTGTGTTGGAAGAGTGTGTAATTTCCTTGGTTCTGTCTTGCCACAGCAAAGATTTAAAATGGTGAACCAGTGTTATAGCTTGGTTACAGCTCAGTTTTATTTATCAAACAAAGGATAGAAAACGCTGGAGGCATGAGGGCAGGCTGGCCCCCAAAGAGAGGCCTCAATCCCTCTTAGCTTCCTCTTTGTATAAGTTTTGTGTCCTCCTTTGACAAGCCGCCCCCCCCCCAACCGGTCCACCCCCAACCAGGCTGCACTATGCAAATTGGCCCAGCCAGGAAGGGTACATATTTGTTTCACCTGAGGTTCTCATCCAGTCCCTAGATTTTCTTTTGTTCCATTTTTGAGGGCTTTTCCCTTTCTTTGTCTTTTAGCCAGTGCCGTTTTGGATTCCTTTTTCCTATTCTAACTACTAACATATGTATACTGTGTTAAATAGATATATAACGTATATAAATAGTATATATATATTATATACATCCTTTCAATCACTAACATATTCATGTGTATTTCATATTCATTTAACAAGTTATACTCAATGTATATACTGCATACTCTACACATACAGTGGTGAGCAAAATAGACAGTCTTGTGGGAAAGCCTGGGGAGTAAAAAGAAAATTGTGTCAGAGTTTAAAAATCCAACCATCATGAGAGTATACAAGAAGTGTTGGTTTGAAAGCTGAAGGAAGGTGAAAGAGGAGTGGTTCAAAGCAGACATTCTGAAAGAAGTGATATTTAGAGTAGACCTGAGGCATAGGTAGAACTTGGCCAGGCACATCAGAGTTACGAAGAATTGTTCCAGGTGAAAACAACAGCAAGGGACAATGAAAAAAGGACCTGAGAGAGAATGTTTTAATATATCAGGGATTCATAAAATTTCCTGTGGTAAATTCTGTTATTTAGTCAAAATGGCATTTTTACTTCTTTCTTATTAACACAGCTCTCATTTTGTTCAAAGTAGCAAAACACCCAGGTTAAAAGACATATAAAAACAGACAGAAAGCTACTTGTTCTTGTTTGACTTAGAGTTAAGGGCCACAGGATAGAGCTCTGCCCAAAACATGGGTAGATGTTGAAGAAATTTATGAGTAGGTTTAGCCTTCATGATACAGGTATTCTGGTTACTTAGTCCAAACTCACTCTGCTGGCTGCACGTAGGCCAATACCTCCAAGAGAAAAGGGGTTAAGACAAGTAAGAGATATATTTAGGGAGCCAGCTGACCGAGAAGATGGCAGATTTAGCTCAGTTCAGTTCAGTTGCTCAGTTGTGTCCGACTCTTTGCGACCCCATGGACTACAGATGCCAGGCTTCCCTGTACATCACCAACTCCTCGAGCATATTCAAACTCATGTCTATCGAGTCAGTGATGGCATCCAACCATCTCATCCTCTGTCATCTCCTTCTCCTCCCACCTTCAAGTTTTCCCAGCATCACGGTCTTTTCAAATGAGTCAGTTCTTCACATCAGGTGGCCCAAATATTGGAGTTTCAACTTCAGCATCTGTCCTTCCAATGAATNATGGCATCCAACCATCTCATCCTCTGTCATCTCCTTCTCCTCCCACCTTCAAGTTTTCCCAGCATCACGGTCTTTTCAAATGAGTCAGTTCTTCACATCAGGTGGCCCAAATATTGGAGTTTCAACTTCAGCATCTGTCCTTCCAATGAATATGCAGGACTGATTTCCTTTAGGATGGACTGGTTGGATCTCCTTGCTGTCCAAGGGACTCTCAAGAGTCTACTCCAAAACCACAGTTCAAAAGCATCAGTGCTTCAGCACTCAGCTTTCTTTATAGTCCAACTCTCACATTCATACATGACTACTGGAAAAAACATAGCTTTCACTAGTAGGTAGGACCTTTGTTGGCAAAGTAATGTCTCTGCTCTTTAATGTGCTGTCTAGGTTGGTCATAACTTTTCTTCCAAGGAACAAGCATCTTTTAATTTCATACCTACAGTCACAATCTGCAGTGATTTTGGAGCCCCCCCCCCCCAAAAAAAAAACTCTTCTCACTGTTTCCATTGTTTCCCCATCTATTTGCCATGAAGTGATGNTCCTTTAAGATGGACTGGTTGGATCTCCTTGCAGTCCAAGGGACTCTCAAGAGTCTTCTCCAACACCACAGTTCAAAAGCATCAATTCTTTGGCATTCAGCCTTCTTAATGGTCCAACTCTCACCTTCATACATGACTACTGGAAAAACTTATAGTGGTACATTTCAGAAATTCCGTTATTGAGGAAAAAAATATATTTTTTCCTGCTTCTGTTTCATATATGCTCCCACAACTAAGCTCAATCTAAACTAAAAGAATATTCCTATAGTAGAACAACTTGGACTAAATCAAACTAACCAAAAGAAAACATTATCTTCACTAACAAGGTTTCTATTCAATAAGGAATAGGCATATATAAATATAAATAGAGATAGAGAGAAAGTTCTGGTGAAATGTTCTCCCTTTTTTTGTTACACTGTGAAATTTGTCAACAGCAGCCCCCTCGGGGTCTTACTTGTACCCTTTATATAGACAAAATACTTCATAGTCAAGGAAATGGGAGACAGGCAAAAGATAATTCAAACTCCTTAATACACCTTTTTGTCTTCTTTGGGTAAAATCATTCCCATGAGATTTTCCTCTTTTATTTCCTGAATTGTCAAAGGGTCTTTCTTAACTGTAAAGTCAAGAGCTCTTTTGGCTCCTTTTATAAGCTGGCCAATTTACTCCCACTGCCTGTTAGTGTTTAATTATCCAACTACCTCACAATTAAAACTCATTCCAACTGCTGAAAAATTGCTATCTGGCATTTGCTTAGCTCTTTCCTTATGTGTATATTACACATGATTGACCTCTAGGCTTTTTTGATATATATTTTTTATTGTGTAGATTCCCAAGTCTAATTGGTGACAGTAGAAAAAATATAGCTAAATTATTAGTGAATGATTTTTCAAAGGTTGAAAATAATTGGGAAATAGGAAAGATTTATGAAAAGAAAACTCAACGGTCTGGTAACCATTCAGGGAGAACCAACTCTTAATTGTAACACTAATAAAACTTAAAATATCTCATTATTATACAATGGAAGAATGAACTCTGAGGTCACAGTAGTTTGAAATATTAGGAACTTTCAGTTATTTTGCTCTTTTCCTGAGAATATGAGCTTGAGCAATTGAAATCTGGAGACACTCTGCCCTTGAACTGGTTTACATCCTCAGTATCTCCAAGATGTCACAGTGATAGCCATCATCCATTCATCCACAAGCTTGATGATAATCTTTCCAGAGTCCATCTGTGAAACATTGTATCAGATGGGAAGGCAACAGCTAAGCCTGTTAAAATAGATTTGCATAAAACATTCTATCTTCTTCAGGTTGAGCTTGCTGCCTTTACCATTTTTCAACTTATCTGTCCTTGTTCCAGCATCATTTCTACAGAATGTCATTTGGTCACATTTGAGCAGATGGCATATCTTCTAATCTGCTAGTACTTCACTCAGGATAATGAGTATTCTTTCCAAGGGCTGTGCTTTTCCCTCAGAGCATTGCTGAGGTGGAGAGTTCTCTGCC
>SJYV01016155.1:275948-316550 GCA_006410875.1 Neotragus pygmaeus | reverse complement strand
GGGCATCTCCCTGTACATGGAGAGAAAGGGATATTTAAAATACACTTTGAGGGTAGAGTTAAAGAGACTTTTTCATGGATCAAAATAACAACAGCCATAAAACAGCAACAAGGGATCTAGCAACTTAAAAAATGTATTGAAGCATAGGCAAATATAGGTAAAATCATAGTATAGGCAAGTATTGGGAAAAAAAAAAGCTAATGCTGGGAAAGACTGAAAGCAAAAGGAGAAGGAAGCAGCAAAGAATGAGATGGTTAGATAGCATAACCCACTCCATGGACACGGATCTGAGCAAATTCTGAGAGATAGTGGAGGACAGAGGAGCCTGGCATGCTTAGGAGCCTGGCATGCTTAGAGGAGCCTGGCAGTCCATAGGGACTGAAGTCAGACACAACTTAGTGACTGGACAACACAACAATAGATAAGTTACAATGGTGTTTTAGTTTCAGGTGTACAGCAAAGTGAATCAGTTATACTATGTATGTATAATTCTTTTTCAGATTCTTTTTCCATATAGATTATTATAGAATATTGAATATATGTTTCTGTGCTATACAGTGGGTCCTTGTTAGTTATCTACTTTATATATAGTAGTTCATGCTCAATCGCTCAGTCATGTCTCACTATTTGTGACCCAGTGGATTGCAGCCCACCAGGCTCCCCTGTCCATGGAATTTTCCTGGCAAGAATGCTGAGGTGGATTGCCATTTCCTCCTTCAATATATAGTAGTGTGTATATGTTAACCCCAATCTCCTAATTTATCACTTCCTTTATATTTCCTGTTTAATAGCCATAAATTTGATTTTGAGATCATGAGTCTGTTACTATTTTGTAAAAAAATTCATTTGTGTCATTTTTTGTTAGATTCCACAGTTCTGTTGGTAAAGAATCTTCCTGCAGTGCAGGAGACGTGGGTTTGATCCCTGGGTCAGGAAGATACCCTGGAGGAGGAAATGGCAACCTTCTCCAATATGCTTGCCTAGAAAACCCAATGGGCAGAGGAGCCTGGTGGACTACAGTCCAGGTGGTCTCAGAGTTGAACACGACTTAGCAACTAAACCACCAGCACCACAGCTTCTTAAAACCATGGAATTGTCCCGGGCAGTCCATGCTGTTGGAGATTCTGGCCTTTCATTCGTTCTCCTTTTTCTACCTCCTCTGCCACCAAAGGAGGACCCCGGCTGAGCAACCATCCAGCAGCTCATGCTCAATTTCTTTCTGAATCCACTCCCTGGAATCACTTCTTATACCTTCAAGTCTCCCCTGACCCCTGTGGAGTAACCAAAGTTAATTTTTTAAAGGTTTTTTTTTCCATGAAATATAAATGATTTCATATAAAATGCCCCCAAGAAGTAAAACATCTGCCTTTTAACACAAAATAATTCCAGTTGGAAGGTCAGTCATGGTGGCCAGTTCAGTATGAATTTTTGAGTGTTGGAGGACCTTTGAGTATCCCTGGAATTGTTAGTTTATTTAAACTTCCAGCTTAAACTAGAAGTAGTTCTATTTAGGCTGGCATTGGGTGTTTCTCTTTTGTGAATTCTATATACCAGAATTTCTTTTGTGGAGCTTTTAAAAACATATTCACTTGAGAACAACCCTCATACTCACAAATACACACACACATACCTGAACACACACACACACTCATACTCATGCCTGCACCTTACTTCTGAGTCTCAGAGTTGGCCCAGGTCATGGTATTTTCACAGGTTCCACAGGTCAGGAGTCACTGAACTTTCCTGTAAAGGGCCACGTGGTAAATACATTTGGCTTTGTGGACCTGAGGTGGTTATGGTGTGCTGAGCCTCTTGTAGGTCCTGGCTCCACATGATCCTCCAGCCTTTTTGGTAGCCCTGCTGCTTTGATTCTGGTTTGGGGAATTTATATCAGTCCCTGATCATCCGTTGACACTTACAGTACAAATACTGGTTCCTGCATTCAAGAAGTCACAGATGTGGGAGAAAAACAGATGTAGAGACAATGGACAGTGGCAGGATAAGGGTGAGCACTGATTTCTACAGGGGAGAATCAAAGTGCTTATTTAACTTATATGCAGAGTACATCATGAGAAACTCTGGGCTGGAAGAAGCACAAGCAAGAATCAAGATTGCTGGGAGAAATATCAATCACCTCAGATATGCCGATGACATCACCCTTATGGCAGTAAGCGAAGAGGANTTGGCCACCAGATGCAAAGAGCTGACTCATTGGAAAAGACCCTGATGCTGGGAAAGATTGAGGGCAGGAGCAGAAAAGCGTGGTAGAGGTTGAGATGGTTAGATACCATCACTGACTCAATGGATATGAATTTGAGCAAACTCTGGGAGATAGTAGAGGACAGAGGAGACTAGTGTGCTGCAATCCATGGGGTTGTGAGAGCTGGACATGACTTAGTGACTGAAAAAACAAAATGTCCAACTTCAAACTTTTTTTTTCTGTTTTGGTCATGGCACTTGCTTAGTTCCCTGACCAGGGATTGAACCCTTGCTCCCTGCATTGGAAGTATGGAGTCTTAACCACAGGACTGCCAAAAAAGTCCCCCACTTTCACACTTTTGTATGTGGCATCTAACTTTCCTGGCATCATTTACTTTCCCTTTCTCCATTGTTTCCTTTGTCCACAAAACGATCTTGGCACCTTTGTCAACAAAAACCATCTGGCCATTTATGTGATGGTTCATTTCTGGGCTATACTATTCCATTAGTCTATATGTCTGTCTTAAAGCCCACACCCAGTTTTGATTGCTGTTGTTTTTGCAGTAAATTTTCAAACTGGAAAACGAAAGTCATCCAGTTTAATTCCTTTTTCAGGATTGTGCTAACTGCTCAGAATCTCTTAAGATTCCTTATGAAATATAGTATGAGCTTGACAATTTCTAGAGAAAAAAAAAATCAAGATTTTGACAGACTGCACTGATTTGTAGAGTGCTTTGAGTAATACTTATGTTTTCATAAGTCTTCCAATCAGTTAACTTCTTTCAGCATGTTTTGTAGTTTTCATTGTACAAGTCTTTCTCATTTATGCTTAACTCCTAAGTATTTCTTTGTTAGCAGTATTGTAAATATTATTGTAATATCAGGTCTTGGGTTTTTTTTTTTTTTTTCCATACCATATGGCTTGTGGGATCTTAGTTCTCCAACCACAGATTGAACCTAGGCCCCAGCAGCAAAAGTGCAGAGTCCTAACCACTAGACTGTCCGGGAATACCCTGTAATCTCTTTCAGATCACTCATTGCTCATGTATAGAAATGGGACAGCTTTTTGTGTGTTGACTTAATCTTGCTACTTTGCAGGGCTCATTTATTAGATCTAACAGCTTTTCTTTGGTGTGGTATCTTTAAGACAGTCTATGTATAACACCATATCATCTGAAAACAGACCATTTACTTTTCCCTCTCTAATTTGTAGGCTTTTTCTTTTCCCTACCTAATTGCTCTGGCTGGAGCTATCAGGACTGTTGAAGAGAAACGGTTTAAACAGGTAGGCATCTTGGTCTTGCTGCTGACTTTAGATGAAAAGCTTTTGGTCTTTCACTACTGGGTCTTGTTTGCTATGGATTTTCTCATATAAATTTTATATTAAGGCAGTCTCCTTCCATTCCTATTTTGTTGTGTTTTTTCATGACAGGTATTGAATTTTCTTTTGCATCAGTTGAGATCATGTGGTTTTCCGATCACTTTGTTGATGTGGCATGCAACACTGATGACTTTCGTGTGTTGAACTTTTGCATTTCAGGGATATATCCCACTTGGTCATGGTGTTTAATCCTCTTGATATGCTGCTGAATCTTGTTTGCTAGTATTCTGTTGATGATTTCCAGATCAATGCTCATGAAGGATACTGGATTTCACTTTTCTTTGTCGTGTGTGTGTGGCTTTGGTGTTGGAATTATACTGGCCTTCTAAAATAATTTGATCGGAGAAGGCAATGGCACCCCACTCCAGTACTCTTGCCTGGAAAATCCCATAGACAGAGGAGCCTGGAAGGCTGCAGTCCATGGGGTTGCTCAGAGTCAGACATGACTGAGCGACTTCACTTTCACTTTTCACGTTCATGCATTGGAGAAGGAAATGGCAACCCACTCCAGTGTTCTTGCCTGGAGAATAATCCCAGGGACGGGGGAGCCTCATGGGCTGCCGTCTATGGGGTCGCACAGAGTCGGACATGACTGAAATGACTTAGCAGCAGCAGCAGAATAATTTGATAAGTGTTCTCTGCNCTCCAGTGTTCTTGCCTGGAGAATAATCCCAGGGACGGGGGAGCCTCATGGGCTGCCGTCTATGGGGTCGCACAGAGTCGGACATGACTGAAATGACTTAGCAGCAGCAGCAGAATAATTTGATAAGTGTTCTCTGCTCATTTTGGGGGGAGAATAGTTAGCATACTATTATGAGCTCTGTTACATGGACAGCCCTGCAACGCTTTGACAGTTGCATCTAGAATTCAGGCAGGATTTCGCAAGGACTTTCCTCACTTCTCAGTGGTTCTTCCTCCACTTTGGCTTTTCTGGTCACTAAAACACCACAGCCCACTGCTGGTGGCTTGTGACCAAGATTCACGTGTATCTGATGTAATCTGCTTTGAAGACCCAGTAGTCGAGCACAGGAGCCAGATGGGGACAGTGATCCTCCCGAGCCTCCTTGGTCCCAGTAATGTGTGACGCAGGCATCCAGCCCGCAAGCCAGTTTGCAAGTCGTGGGCCTGAGCAGGGACCGACATCAGGAGCTCAACTTCTGGAAATGGAAGGACCAGTCTACACAACACGAACGCCAACACCACACCGACCGTGATGACATGTTTGGTTGCTCTTCATGTAGCTCTCAGCCCACCCAGAACACGCATCACCTACAGGGGCCTCTCCCCACTGCACTTCATTGACTCATGTCTGCAGAACCCACATCAAGTGCTTCTCCAAAGCCAGTTCATGGGCCATCTGCAGAGTGGAGACAGAGGGGATTTTATATTTGGGGCTGAGTGAAGACACTTTATTGAACATTTCAGAGTTCCTTCTGTACATATTCTTAGCAGAGCAGCTTACTTAATAAGCTGGATCTAATAACGTCACAGTTCATGTTGAGAGGTGCTATGCATAGGTCAGTTTGAAAATGAAGACAATGTGCCAGGGACCTGCATTCTATAAAACTGGGAACCGATATGCAGAGCTAAATGAAATAGTGTAGGGTGCAAGTTTTTCCTTCAGCTACTAAAAACTCTGAGGTCTTCAAACACTGGTGAGACTACCTGCATGCACTTCAGAGGGTAAAGTGAAACACTGAATGGCTAACTCAAGAGCTGCTGCTCACACAGCATGTTCAGCGAAGCTCCTGGTTAGACAGAACTGAGTTTTCTAGGGAAAATGGAGTCCAGGCTGCTGCTGCTGGGATGCTACTAGAGGAGAGTCCGTGGGCACCCAGAGCTGCCATCCCCGGGGAACGTGACAGCACCTCCCTTCTGCCCTCTGCACCTGGGGCTCAGAATCGGTCCTGACACCATACATGGCTGTTCTAGGAGGGAAGACATCAACACTCTTCTCACCAAGACTCAGGGCCCAGCGGCAGGAAGGCTACCAAGACCCTTGCACTGAGACACTGCACCGAGTGTCAGCTGGGTGGGCTACAAAGGGAAGGGGGATGTGTGTGTGCATGTGTGTGCTCTCACACTGAGACACTGTGCTGTGTGTGTGTCTGAGTGTATATGAGTCTGTATGAGAGTTGGGAGGATTCCAAAGGGAAGGTGTAGAGGTGTGTGTGTGCGTGTGCACGTTCTCACACTGAGACACTCTGCTGAGTGTGTGTCTGAATGTGTGTGAGTGTAAGAGATGGGAGGACTACAAAGGGAAGGTGCCCTGAGGTCTAGGGAAGCTTGCTGCCATCCCGCTGGTCGTGGCCAGTTTGGGGCTGTCTTTGCTGCAGGGCAAGGCTTCCTCCCAACGGAAGCTACAGCAGAAGACACAGCTTTCCTTCAACGAGCCTACAGCAGCACCATGAACTTTCAAGTAGAACTGAGACGGCATTTCTCCAGCCTCCGAAGGCACGTTTGTGAGCTCTGGTTCCAGCCTGGCAAGACAGGAGCACCAGAAACACCCCAGAAGCACCCCCAGTCCTTTGAGGCAGGTGCTCCCACGTGCGCCACACGGCCCATCAGCGCAGGTCCCGTGCACATCCTCACACTGGCCAGTCCTTCTTCTGGACATCTCTGGTCTGGACAGGAGGCTGTGTGAGCACCCACCTTCCTAAGGAAACACCCACGCAGGTACCCGCACCCCTCCAGGGCACCACACGCACCAGCCACACAGCCATGTGCCCAGAGCGGGTACCCACGTGGCTGGCTGGTGTCCCGGGATGCCTGCTGGCCCTCCGGCGGGGGCTGCATCCCTGCCACGCCACTGCTGCTGGGATACGGGCAACCTTCCCAAGAGATGTTACGAGAAAGGGGATCACACACCCTGAAAGCCGCGCTACAAACGTCTCTGCTGTATCTCAGCAGGAACCCTTCTCCAATCGTCTGACCTGGGCTGGTAGCATTTTCAGTATTTCAAGGCTGACACCTGGTGAGTCGAGACGCCCCAAGTTTAGGACACATTTTCTGTGTCAGACTCAGATGGTTATTTCCTGACGAGGCTCATCTAACACAAGCACTCTCTTTGGAAGTCACAGCACAGAATCTCACATTCAGAACTCGTCAGCAACTCAGGGCCAGGACTGACATCTCCATCAAAAGGCACTAATATGGCGCTAACCTGACTGCGGAGAGGACAGCCATTTACAATACAAGGTGAAAGAAGCAGGCAAAGCAGCGCCTCTGTGAACAGAGGCCACCTGTGCATGCCAGGACTCAAGCGTCCACATGTCTGCGCGTCCAGGAAGACCAGGGGAGCACGACAGCCACAGATCTGGGAGCTGTGGAGAAACCAGTGAGTGAGCAAACGTGCACACGTGGATCCCAAATAAGGAGGCCTGACCGCTCGCCATACACCAAGAGGGTTTTACACCCTAACCACAGGCCTCCCCTGCAACACTGCACAAAGGGTGCAGACGGCACCCTCAGTGCACACGTGCCCGGATCCAGGTCACGATCTACTGCCTTCTGGTCCTTTCTCTTCACCTCAGTTCCTGCTCTGCTTCTGGGAGCCCCACTTGTACCCTGGGGTGCACTCTTCAGGAGGCCCCGCAATCGTCCAGGGGCTTGTCACTCCCCACCCTGCAGATAGTTCTTGGGAGAGAGGTCATCGTTCACGTGGGGCTTAGCCTTCCTCCTCCTCATCTGCTTCGTCAGGTCAGCCACGTGCTCTGGCCATAGGGGGCCCGTACTCCCATGCCCTTGCTCTCTCCTCCTCTTGTACTCCAGGATCTGCTTGTTGAGTGCCTCATGGTCAATCCCACACAGGTTCAAGTGTGCAGCAGGGCCCAGGGTATCACTTGGCGAAGCCGCGTCCAGGGCCTCAGGGTCACTGGGGGAGAAGGGGAGTTGTCACACTGGGCACAAATATCACATGGCATACAAACACTCCATCAGCCCCCTGCCCACACACCGCACTGCCACCTCTCCAGTGGAGCTGTGGAGCCAGCACAAAGCGGGCTTTGGTCCAGCGGTCTCCAGTCTAGCACTTCTTGACCAGCACTCCCGGAGCCTGTATGTGGCTCAGGCCCCCATGCTCCTGATGCAGACATTCTGGGCTGACATCAAGTGTATTTTCATTGCTTCCCCACTTAAACATGGCTAGTGCACTAGGCTACTTAAATAGAATCATGGGGAGCTGGTCTTTAGTTACTTGATGAACCAAAAGAGAAGCCAAGTCCATTCCGAGGGCAAAACCAGCGCAATCCTCTCAAAACCCCAATCTGACCACAGCACGCCCCTCACTCTCAGACCTGGAAGGGCTCCACACCCACAGGCGCTCCATCTGCCTCGCCCAGGTCTGCTCTTCACTGAGCTGGAACTGGAGACTCACTGCCACTCGGGGCTTCTGCCCTAGCTCAGGGGTCCAAGTGTTGCCCCCCACCCTGTGGCAGGCTGGCTCCTGCAGGCCCTGGCCCCTGAGGCCCTGACGGTGCCCAAATGATGCTCACATAGATGATCTAAGGACACAGGCTAGGCATCCAGCGGAGCTGCTCCCTCACCTGGAATTCTCACGTCACTTTCTCAAAGACCTACCTTGATGTTCACTGCTTCCTAGCAAAACGCAGGCTCCAAAGACACTGCCACCCACTCACAGCATTCCCCAAATATTAGAGCAGGTCTGCTGGGAACAGGCACTCGACATAATGCACGAGGGAACAGGGAGGGTGAGCTGCAGCCAACAGCATGCAGCGTCCAGGCCCCAGCACTCCCAGTGGGCCCGGAGGCCCTCCTGACAACCTCCCAAGGTGCTGGGTAATTGGCCAGGCTGCCACTGTGGCCTGCCATGGGCCAACCCTGGGATGGGCCTCAGGTCAAGACCCTAGGGCATAAACCAGGGCCCACCCCCTCTACACTGGGCTGGGGGCGGGCAGGACTGTGCAGCAGTTGTGGAAACCAGCACATCCATAGCTGCATGTGCCCACATCAGAAACACACGTCCACATGTTACCACCTGAAGTCACTTTGCACAAAGTCTTCTTTTTCATCCCGGGGTCCAAAATCAGCAATTGCCAGCAGCCGATCAATCTGAAATGGAACAGACAGTGGGTTACCAAAGAACTGTGCTTCTCCACTGCCTGTGCCTGAGCGGGGCGCCAGCGGACTGCAAGTGTCAGGCTGCCCAGAGCCACGGCCANCATCCCGGGGTCCAAAATCAGCAATTGCCAGCAGCCGATCAATCTGAAATGGAACAGACAGTGGGTTACCAAAGAACTGTGCTTCTCCACTGCCTGTGCCCGAGCGGGGCGCCAGCGGACTGCAAGTGTCAGGCTGCCCAGAGCCACGGCCATCTCAGGGCCCGGCTGCGTGACAGGGCTCCCTCCCTGATGTTGCCCAAGCCCGCAATCTTAGTTACACTTGTTCTGATAATGAACCGAGTCTTCTCAAAAGACTGTACTTAAAGCATGTAAATGTTAGTCTAATTTACAAAGGAATCAGTTAAATATTAGTTGAATTACTGACACTTACTGGTTTCTAATGAGGTTCTGTAAAATGCTTCAATTTTGCCACAGAATTTGCTTGAGGCAAATGTGGCTATGTGGGAGTCACAAAGCCCGGCATTTGACTCTAGCTCTGCGCAGTGTGCGGGGCCAAGGCTGGAGATGTACTCTGCTCCTCAGCAGGGCCCAACAAGGCCCCCCACCTTCTCCTGCCCGCTCTGATGCTGCCAGGTGCTCCCACCCGGGCTGGGCACTGAGGCCTGACCTCCCACTTCAGTGCGAGCTCAGCCAGCCTGACCCACAACGGGGTCCTGACATCCACGTGAAGGTCGTCACCAACAAGTGACGCTATTAAAACCGCATGGTGAGAAGAGGCAGAACCGGCCACGAGTCAGTCCACAAAACACCCAGGAACAGGATGATGATGCTACATCGAGGACAAACAGGCCTCCTCTAGTTAAAACTAGGAGTTAACTCACATTCTTGATAGCCAATGGTGCTGAGCACCTGAGTGTGTACACTGGTACTACCACTAGTAATGAGCACCCCTGAGTGTGAGCACTGGCAGGACCACCAGTGCGGAGCACCCCTGAGAGTTAGCACTAGTAGTACCACTGGTGCTGAGCACCCCTGAGTGTGCACACTGGCAGAACCACCAATGCTGGGCAACCCTGAGTGTAAGCACTGGCAGTAACAGTAGTTTTGCTGAACTACCTAGATTTCAGTTTGGACACAGCTGATTATCCAACCTCTTTCAAACATCCAGACCTGTGACCTGAAGACTGCATTCTATCCTGAGAACACAAAGTAAGCTGTTCAAACTGGAGGAGTAGCAACTTTTGTTGAAACCAATATTAGAAATAAATTGACAGAAGACTCCAAGTTTCATCCAGAACTAATTTCAAATTTCTGTGCCTATCCAAGCTGCTTACCAATGGATGATTTTAAATCTTAAAAACGTACAGAGTATGAAAAACTCTGCTCTGACTTAGCCAGGGGAAGCAGTAACCATGCCCTTAACGATCACCTGCCCAAATTAGAAACCCACTCTGGTCCAGCCTTTACTCTTAACTACAGTGAGACAGAGTTCAGGACAATGCGGCCAGCCATGGCCTGACCTTCCCTTGGTGGCTCCACGTGCAGGACCCGCCATCACTATGTGGCTCGTGTCCGACCCTTCAGCACTTCCCTTGGGCACGTGTGGTAGAACAGACAGGCCTGAAGTGGACAAAGGCCCCCTCTAGAGACACACAAGCATACAGGTGGGAGCATATACCCTCCCTCCAGTGACTTTTCTGGAAAGGAACCTACACAGCCAGGGAGCACCTTGCAACCATGAAATCTTCCTCCACAGAGAGTGAGACGAGTCACAGTTCAGTGAGAGCAGGGAGCCCACCCTCTGGGACAAGTTAGGCTCCTCCCACAGCCCTGCAGGGGGACTCCTGCTGGGGTATGCACACCACAACCGAAACCCCACCTGGGCTGACAAGCGGCACTGCATCTTCACTCCTGCTCCCCTTCTAGCAAGGAAACCACACACCCACGATGCTATTATCCAAATAATGTTTCCAGTATAGGTTGTACACCTAGATCTTTGTCCTCTGTGGACCTACGCACTACCTAGTCTTACACTGAACATGCCACCGAATCCTCCTGCAGTGCTGCAGGCTTCTTCAGTGAACCTGTGAAGGTGTAAGACACCTTAATAACCCAGGAACTATCACCAGATGAAAAATGCATGTACGTTAACAGGTTTTTAACCTCCAAAACCTGTACTTAAAACAAGGAAAACAACTATAAAACAATGACAGTTCCAGGACAGAAGGTAAGTGTGTCAGCCTTGATGGTGTAAAGTAACCACAGACAGACTGAAACCCAGGGAAGCGAGAGGAGGCAGCACGCTCAGGGGGCAGCTCTGACTGCATCATGTTTATGAACCGGGAGACAGGGTTGCAGTTTTTGAGTGTGATACTCAAACTACAACTATGGGGTTGTAGTTTTGACAGTGATACTGACGAGCATCAAAAAATTAAAGCTGTGCAATGTGGCTTTCTCTGGGGAACCAGGCTGAGGACAGGGGCACAGGAGCCCTACATTTTATTTGTACCTTTCCAAATGTTACCTTTTAAAATCTGTACACAGTATTCTTTTGAATATTTAAAACTTAAATGTAAAACTTTACACAGACCAAAGTTGACACAGTAAAGAGACAATTATGTAAAAGCCTTACCTCCATCACAGCTGCGTATTTTTTGTCCTGAACAAACACTATAGGTGGCACATTCCTCAGGGTCTGCTGGGACATCAGAAGATGCCTGGAGAGAAAATAAGGTTTGAGCAGCTGAGGTGACATCTGGCGGAGAAGTGCCAGAAACAGAAATGTCATCTCACAAAGAGGTGAGACGTGAGTTTTGTTCATCACAGTATTCAAAGATGAAAAGTCTTCCTTAGCCAACTGCCACATTTCAACAGGGGTATAAAACTTGGGATGGCCTGTCGGGCATCACTGCCAGCATCCTGTCCCTCCATTCATGGCACCAGCAGCAGCACCACAGAAGGGTGGCCACCAGCCGCCCCCCCACCACCAGACGCGACACAGAAAACATGCAAGGGACATGCAAGGACAGCTGCTCAGCGACAGAGCTGGCACCCAGTCACACGGAGACCTCTACACTAAAGCCTGGCAGTCCAAAGAGGTGGGAAACATTCTGTTCAACCGACTTTTCTGATTGCTGCTGCTGCTTAGTTGCTTCAGTCATGTCCGACTATGTGCGACCCCAAGGACCGTAGCCCATCAGGCCCCTCTGTCCATGGGATTCTCCAGGCAAGAACACTGGAGTGGGTTGCCATGCTCTCCTCCAGGGGATCTTCCCAATTCAAGGATCAAACTCATGTCTCCTGCATTGCAGGTGATTCTTTACACTGAGCCACCAAGGAAGCCCCACTTTTCTGATTACCTAAAAACTAATCAGAAAACGATGCTGTTATCTCAACACTTGTTGGAAATCTCGTTTTCTTGTTTCTGTGAAATGTAAAAACTGAGAGTGACTGACCACTCTGATGCCTGGCTTCAGAGACGACGACACTGTGAGGGATGCAGAGTGGCTGAAGCAAGAACACCAGACCCATAGAACCCTGCTCGCAGCATCTACCCCCTCGCCTTCTAGAAAGGAAGCATGGGGCTTTCCTGAGGTTCAGGGGTCAAGAACCCGGGGACGCAGGTTCAACCCCTGGTCCAGGAAGAGCCCACACCCATGGGGCAACTAAGCCCATGAGCCCCAACTATGGAGCCTGTGCTCTGGAGCCCGCGCTCTGCGACGAGAGTGTTGCCCTCACTCTCCATGGCTGGAGAAAGCCCGTGTGCACCATCGAAGACCCGGAGCAGCCAAAAATAAATAAAACTTTAAGCAGAAAATGAAAGCCTGCCATGCACTGGAGGCAGGAGGCCCAGGGAGAAAGGAGAGAAGAAAAATGGAGAAAGCCCAGTTCTGAGGTTTTCCACGTTTTAAAGACTGAGGAGAAAACTGAGTAACTTTTTTCCTACCACCCAGCTCAGTGGTTCTCACCATTTTTGGTCTCAGAACCCCCTTTATACTCTTAACAATTACTGAGGACACCAAAGACCTTTTGTTTATGTGGGTTACATCAATCAATACTTAACACATTAGAAAGTGAAGCTGAAAAATGTAAAAATATGTATTCATTAATTCATTTAAAGTAACAGCTGTATTTTAAATGACATTAAAAAGAGTGACACTGCTTACACAGTTTCAAATTTCTTTAAAACCTGGCATAATGGAAGTCAGCTAGATTCTCACCTCTGTATCTGCATTCAATCTGTCCTACTATTTTGCTTAAAAAAGAACAGAGAAATGAAACCTCACGGATCAGAAACTGAAAAAGGAAGAGTATGTGAACAGCCCTTCAGAAAGGTGTCGACGTTCGCTGATGCTACACAGAATCTCAACAAAAGTAGTTTATTTAAGGCTGCAATGTTGAATCTGAAACCAGATGGATGCACAAGTCACTCTCTGTACCTTAAAATCCTGTGATTCTCTTGCCCTATGAATTGACCTTTCCCCATTGTTGATTCTGTAACATCATATATTGGTATTTTTCAGAATGATGATGCACTTTACAATGTATCGTCTCCAATCTCATCAGAAGGGTCTTATAAACTGCAAAGCCATCAATCTCACGGCAGTGGGTACAGGCTTTCTAAAATTCTCATTTTCACTGAAAGCTTGCATTTTATCACTGGTCAAACATAGTCAGTTGTTTTCTTAAAGCAACAGGTTCACTTTACTTACTTTGGAGAAAATGTCTGTCAAATACCTACATCTTAATAACCATAGTTGGTTCACTTGTTCTTCCAAGTGAAAAATGTATATTCCGGGTCACAATCAGCAACCACAATATTTTTCCAAGGCAACCACCAGGGCTTCACACTTTCCACCACAGATACTAAAAACATGTGCTGAAGGGTCAGATTTAATAAAGGGAGTAACTTCTGCTTATTCACCAAGGGTATTCTTAATGAAGCTGGCAGTTGATTACCGTGACTACATGCTGACGCCACAGTGATGACCAGGACATCCTCAGTGCAAATGTCCACACAGCGAGAAAGGAAAGCCACACCTCACCATGGAAACAGCTCTAACCTCATGAACACCCTCCCACAAAGGACCTCGGGGGTCCCTGGGGAACCAGGCCCCACTTAGAGAACCACTGACCTGGCTTGTGGCTTATATGAAGATGTGAATTCTGCTCTGAAATTCAAGAAAACACTTCCCAAATTTTCCTTAAAAGCGAAAGTGGTGAACACACCAGCCGGCAGGCAGGGTCAGGCAGGCAGCTCACCTCATGTGCGCAGCGCTCCTCCGCAGGACAGCCTCCGTGTGTGCGTTCTGAGTCTCAGAGAGCGTCGCTCTCCAGAAGACGCGGCAGGCAGAGAAGTCTGAAGTCAGAGAGACCTGAGCCCCCCACCCCCACCCCAAATCACTGTCAGTTCACCTGGGCTCTCATGGACAGAGGGTGTCAGGAGATAGGCACTAACCCAAGGGCAGTCCTGGCCTCGCCCCCAGCACCAGCGCCCAGCGCCAGGGCCCCAGGCCCCTGCCGCCCCGTGCCCTGACCTGACTCTAGCCCCCGCCCCACCCCAGAAGCACCTCAGTGCCCTCTGCCCTCCCTGGGTGAACCCACTCCACCCTGAGGGTGAAACCGGCAGGAGCCAGCTCCCCGTCCTTACCCCAAGGGGAAGGCACACGGGCCACTACTCATCTGAGCCAGGTCTTCCTCTGATGGCCCGCCTCACCCCGGGCAGAGCACCAGGCACTGTCTGCGCCTGACCCCACACCTTCCTCCCAACACCTCAAGGCGCAAACCGAGCCTCCCTCCTGCCTCTCCCAAGTGCAAGGTGCCTGTCGGAGTGTGAGGTCCCGTGGCTACCTTGCAGAGCTCCACGTTCAGGTCGCACAACTCCTGGCTCACTTCAGGGGTACACAGCAAGTCTGTGAGCGCTTTGTAGAGGAGGCCGTTCAGGGCCCTCAGGCGTATCTGGTCTTCCTTCCAGGTTCTCCGAGAGGTGCTCTTTGTCAGGAACTCCAATTGGGATGACTTGTGGGTCTCCATGAAGAAGAAAGCCCAACATTACACAAAGGCCAACATGACACCTATATGCGAACCTTACTGACAATAAGGGTCACCCTCAGCCACCTTAGATTTCATGAGGATATACTTCATTTTACAGACCTGGACCTGTTTAGATTTTACCTAGCATCCCTTCAAAATTAAAAGTATGGCCAAGTACATATATTTTTCCAAAAAAATTCTTAGTGAAATGTAATCCACATACCATAAAATTCTCCCTCTTAAAAAGTACAATTCAGTGGTTTCCAGTATCAGTTCAGTTGCTCGGTTGTGTCCGACTCTGCAACCCCCATGGACTGCAGCACGCCAAGCTTCCCTGTCCACTACCAACGTCTCAAGCTTACTCAAACATCGAGTCAGTGATGCCATCCAACCACCTCATCCTCTTGTCCCCTTCTCCTCCTGTCTTCAGTCTTTCCCAGCATCAGGGTCTTTTCCAATGAGTCAGTTCTTCACATCACAAGGCTAAAGTATTGGAGCGTCAGCTTTAGTCCTTTCAATTAATACTCAGGACTGATTTCCTTTAGGATGGACTGGTTTAATCTCCTTGCAGTCCAAGGGACTCTCAAGAGTCTTNCTTTCAGGATTTGAAACAGCTCAACTGGAATGCCATCACCTCCACTAGCTTTGTTTGTAGGGATGCTTTCCAAGGCCCACTTGACTTCACATTCCTGGATCTGGCTCTAATAACAAAAGCAATGAAAAGCAAGTCAAAGAAACAGCTTCCAACATGGAGTCAGAATTGGCTTTTCCTTGCAACACTCTTTCTTCATCCTTGTTGCTTCTTGTTTCATCTGCTATCTGTAAAGAGAATATATTGTTCAAGGTGAAACAGTCATCTTGTTACTGAGAGGTGACCATAAGGAGGAAAGCTGTAGGTGGTAAGTTGTTCAGTCACTCAGCCATGTCTGACCCTTTGCGACCCCATGCACTGCAGCGTGCCAGGCTTCCCTGTCCTTCCCTATCTCCCAGAATTTGCTCAGACTCATGTCCATTGAGTCGATAGTTGACATCCAACTATCTCATCCTCTGTTGTCCCCCTTCTCTTTCTGCCTCCAATCTTGCCCAGCATCAGGGCCTTTTCCAATAAATTGGCTCTTCACATCAGGTGACCAAAGGATTGGAGCTTTAGCTTCACCATCAGTCTTTCCAAGGGTTGATTTCCTTTATGATTGACTGGTCTTGTAGTCCAAGGGACTCTCAAGAGTCTTCTCCAACACCACAGTTCAAAACCATTATTTCTTTGGGGTTCAACCTTCTTTAGGGTCCAACTCTCATGTCTGAACATGACTACTAGAAAAACCATTACTTTGACTCTAAGGATCTTTGTTGGCAAAGTGTTGTCTCTGCTTTTGAATATGCTATCTAGGTCCATCATAGCTTTTCTTCCAAGGAGCAAGTGTCTTTTGATTTCATGGTTGCAGTCACCACCTACAGTGATTTTGGAGCTCAAGAAAATAAAGCCTGTCATGGTTTCCACTGTTTCCCTATCTATTTGTCATTAAATGATGGGACTGAATGCCATGATCTTCGTTTTTTGTATTTTGAGTTTAAAGGCAGCTTTTTGCCTTTCCTCTTTCACTTTCATCAAGAGGTTCTTTAGTTCCTCTTCACTTTCTGCCATTAGGGTTGTGTCATCTGCATCTCTGAGGTTCTTGATATATCTTCCGGCAATCTTGATTCCAGCTTATGCTTCATCCAGCCCAACATTGTGCGTGATGTACTCTGTATATAAGTTAAACAAGCAGGGTGACAATATACAGCCTGTAGGTGGTGGCATACAAGGATATAATAAGGAGCCTGGGAGGTGGATGATATCAAGGAGCAGCAGTTGTAACCCTGAACCATATCCCTCTGGATTTTCTAATACAGTAAGTCACCTACACACAAATGAGTTCCTTTTCAAGAGCACTTTCATAAGTCTGTCAGCGTAAAAAACATTCACAACCTAAAAGTTGAGAGTTATGTTGCATATGATAGGAATTTTAGGACTTCAAGCCCAGAAGACAGCATCTCAAGTAACCCTCAGCGAACTGCTCTGAGAAGGTGAGGGGAGGAGCCAGTTATATAGAAGTTTTGCAACAAAGGGCAGGTAGTCTGAACAGTAAAAAATTATTGTTAATGAAAGAAAACCAGATAACCCACATTAAGGAATTTAGTGCTTTTCTATGTATGGTAAGATGCAAGAATCTGGGCTCAATGAAATCATTCCCTCCATATACATCTCAGTTATCCTGGAGCCATTATCCTGTATTTTCACACCCTGAGCTTCATTTCTTCAGGACTTACCTTAGGAAATTGCTGTAGTCGGATGGCTGCTAGAGAGCAGGTATTCTTCTCCTTTCTGAGTCCTCTTAGGGCGCACCAGCTCATGTAGGAGGGCTGCAGTCTCTGATGACTAAGACATCCTTGTTTACTGCTATGGCAGGTAATATATGTTAGTCGCTCAGTTGTGTCCAACTCTTTGCGACCCCATGGACTAAGGCCTGCCAGCCTCCTCTGTCCATAGGATTTTCCAGGCAAGAACACTGGAGTGGATAGCCATTCCCTTCTCCAGGGGATCTTCCCTACCCAAGGATTGAGCCTGAGCCTCCTGCATTGCATGCAGATTCTTTATTGTCTGAGCCACCAGGCAAGCCCCCTATATGGCAGGAAATACTCCATTTCTCAAGTCCAGTTTATCTGTAAGTCCAAAAAAGTTAGCCTTCATACCCAATTAACTCAACTGGCTATATAGTTCTATACTGTAATAGATTTATAATACTTTACACACAAATAATACATAAACAAATACAAAAAATAAAAATAGTTTTTCATCTTGGAATACAGGTACAGTAGTACAGTACAACAGCTGGTACTTCTTATCAATACCAGCTACATCACCTCTGCCTTTATACTTCCTTTCAGACATCGTGGACTTGAGATAAAAATCCTGTACTATGTACCCCATACAGTAGTGTAAAGTTCACAAAAGCAGATCCACTTGTAGAGGATCATGCAATGAAAATATACACCAGACACGTGAACTAACTTTCCTAAATGGACATGCAGACGCACATTTACATCTTTGAAAGTTTGCAACTTAAAGTCTCCAGGGTAGAGGACTTACTGTAATGATGTCACTCCTACGCAGTTCAGTTATTTGGGTCACTGTTTACGTGTGGCCAGGTGTAACGGCCAACAGAAACAGTACTGCAGTGGCTGGAGCATTGTGAGTAACTATTAAAGCTGAAGAAGCAAGCAGGAGCAAGGTCAACGAAAGATCTTAAAACATATCAGAGAGTTTAGACTTTATCCTTGCAGCCTGTGGGGGAGGTTAAAAGATGTTAGACAAGGAAGCCGGCAGGCGTATTTGGATACTAGAATGCCCCCTTTGGCTGCAGTGTAGACAATGCCCTGGAGGGGGTGGGATTGGAGGCAGGGGAAATACTGAAGCTGGGTGGCCATCCAGATGCAGACATGAGTCAGTCATGGCACAGACTGGAGTAAAACTTTAGGGACGGAGAGATGAACAGTCCTGAGTGATACTGAAGTGGTAAATCAGCAGAAAGAGCCTCATGAATGGCTGGATATGAGGAGTGAGAAAAACTTGATGAGTGAAGGGTAATGGCAGTTTTCTGGCTCCGTCAGCTGGGATGATGCTTCCTTAAGGATTCCTTAAGGAATGCTTCCAGAAGGAAGAGAGCCGGCTGTGGAAACAGGCAGGCTTAAAGGGAGGAATCGGGAGCTCAGTTTTGAGCATTCTGAGTGGGTGATTCCTATGGGATTTCCAGGAGGCTGTGTGAGATAAGGTGTCAGAAACATGGGCCTAGAGCTTAGAAGCTTAGAAGATGAGGGAGAAGATGTAGGTTTTAGAGTCATCATTACTTAGACGATATTTGGAATCATGAGAGGAAATGCAGAAGCCCATTGAGGTGTAAAGAGAAAAAAAATGTGAGGTCAAAGACTAAGGCTGGGGAATAATGACATTAAGAGGTAAGTGGGTTAAAGCTTTCCAAGCAGCCTGAGAAGAAGCGGCCAGAGAAGAAGGGGAAGAGATTGTAGTTTCAGAGAAATGAAGAGAGAAGTGGTGTCAACAGTCTCAAAGCTGCTGAGTGATCGAGGAAGATAAAACCCAAGAACTATTAGATTCACCTCTCACAGTCTTTGCTGACTTCTGGGAGCAGTTCAGGGGATATCAGGGGCTGAAGAGGGCCTGCAGAGTGAGATAATAGAGGTAGTCCAGGAAACTTGTGGCAAAAAATGGGGCTTTAAGGGCAATGACAAACTTGGTAGCAACAGGAAGACAGACCTCTGGATGAAGAAAGAGGTTTTTGAGAATGTGAGAGCCTTGAGCATGGCTCCATGTCGAGGAGGAACAGCCAGTATAGATGTAGAGTGTGCAAACCTATGATACAGTGAAATAAATGATGGTGGGGACCCATGAAAAAGTGGGAGAAGATGGGGTCCAGAGCATAGGCGGGATTAGTCTCAGGCAAGAGGGTCTCAGGCTCTATCATCACTAGAGGGAAAGAGAATGATAGCCAGAGAATGAGGTGTTTATCTGCCCTGGGCAGGATGAGATGCACATTCAAGGCAAATAGATAAAGCTTAAAACAGTCACCATGGAGAGAGGGGTGTTTTTGAGAAAAGAAAAACTTAAACAGGAGAGGAATAATGTTGAGAAACTGTTTTTTATAACTGTGAATTTATGAAAGTGCCAAATTTTTTAAGTTGAGTAATGATGTTTTATTTCTGGAAGCATTCCAGGCATATGAGGAAGAAAGCCACATCAAATCTGCCATAGTTTCAACTTCCCTTATTTCTCTTTTTTTTTATAATTGTGTATCACAAATTTATTATCAAGTTTCATGTATTGGCACTGAAATTTTATGATGCTGAACATAATCTATAAGTAAACATGCATACGAAAGAATTATGTGTAAGGGAATAACAGTGTTTGGAAGAACACTGTTTCTGTTCTCCAACCCTCTGAATCTGTTTCTCCAACCCTCTCCACCTTCACAGAAGTTATATTTTCAGAGCAGAGAAAGGCATGGTCCACCAGGAATCTGAAAAGCAATGTTTTCACATCCTGTCGAATATTTTAAGCTGTTTTATCCAGGACTTTTGGCCACTGTTTCCCCCACTGTTGTGGAGAAGAAGCCAGTTCTTATTCCATTTTGGAAACTGTTTCTTTGACTTGCTTTTGTTATTATAACCATAGTTAATGGGTTGCCTCAAAGGACCCTGCCCCGCTGCCTGACTGCAAGCTAAAGTGCCTTTGTTTAGCTTATAGAGTGATTATCTGACCCTGCCCACCTGTAAACAGAAGAGAATAACACAGCCCTTCCAAAGGCTGGCCATCCCCTTGGAGATGTTTTACAAGACTGAAGACCCATTCACTTCAGTTCCCCACTGCCTCTCCCTCTCTATTCTGCCTTTTGACTTTAGTTCTTCATTGCTTCTTTCTGAAGGAAAGTTACATGGCTCAAAATAACCTGGAGTTAAAATAAAATTTCCCTCCAGGTCCTCCCCACCATTCTGTGCAATACAAAGAACTCTCTCACCTGAAGGAAAAAGAAAATGGACATTAAGGTTGATTTGCCCAGTTTCTGCTGGTCCAGCCCCTGGCCGATCTCCAGAATTCCTTGCCCCAGCCATTTAAGAGATAACTACTCCGAACAACCTTGGAGAAGAACAGGC
This sequence comes from Neotragus pygmaeus, assembly GCA_006410875.1. Classification (NCBI taxonomy): domain Eukaryota; kingdom Metazoa; phylum Chordata; class Mammalia; order Artiodactyla; family Bovidae; genus Neotragus; species Neotragus pygmaeus. The sequence goes on along the minus strand of SJYV01016155.1, from coordinate 296,153 downwards.
CCCCTTAAGACAGTAGCTTTCCACATATGTGCCTATATATACTTACTCTTTTCTTGGGTTAGTGTGGCAGCTCACCAATCTGACTGCTGCCCCTTCTCGCCGCATTAAAGGTGATACGGTCCTGTAAAGTGCTGGTCTTGTTCCTTTTCCAAACCTCGCCTTCTCTAACTCCCTTACCCTACACTTTCTCTCTGACTCTACAAAAGAACCTAGCATCCAGACCCCACAAGAAGGTTATTTTGAGGAGCTAGCCTGCCATCTTCTTAGTCAGCCTCTTCCCTGAATGAAGTCCCTTGTCTCAACTCCTTGTCTCTTGGATTTATTGGCTTATTGTGCAGTGGGCAGAGTGAGCTTGAGCTTGGTAACACCACCACCACCTTTTGAGCGCCCATCTCCTGCAAGGAAGTGGGCAGCCAGGACTCCCATCTTTCCTTGCCCCTAGTGGAGGGCAAACCATTCCAGACTTGAACTTGGAGCTGATGGCACTGGTACTGTTGACTCCACTTGCGTGAGAGCCATGGTGTGTGTGTGTGTTCAGTCACTCAGTCATGTCTGACTCTTTGTGACCCAATGGACTGTAGCCCGCCAGGCTCCTCTGTCCATGCAATTTTCCAGGCAAGAATATTGGAATGGGTTGCCATTTCCTACTCCAGGGGATCTTCCATACCCAGGGATGGAACTTATGTTTCTTGTGTCTCCTGCATTGGCATGCAATTTTTTTTTTAACCACTAGTGCCATCTGGAAACTCTTGATGCTGGGAGGGATTGGGGGCAGGAGGAGAAGGGGACGACCGAGGATGAGATGGCTGGATGGCATCACGCACTTGATGGACGTGAGTCTGAGTGAACTCCAAGAGATGGTGATGAACAGGGAGGCCTGGCGTGCTGCAATTCATGGGGTCGCAAAGAGTCGGACACGACTGAGCGACTGCNCTCCAGGGGATCTTCCATACCCAGGGATGGAACTTGTGTTTCTTGTGTCTCCTGCATTGGCATGCAATTTTTTTTTTTAACCACTAGTGCCATCTGGAAACTCTTGATGCTGGGAGGGATTGGGGGCAGGAGGAGAAGGGGACGACCGAGGATGAGATGGCTGGATGGCATCACGGACTTGATGGACGTGAGTCTGAGTGAACTCCAAGAGATGGTGATGAACAGGGAGGCCTGGCGTGCTGCAATTCATGGGGTCGCAAAGAGTCGGACACGACTGAGCGACTGCACTGACTGACTGAGTGCCATCAGGGAAGCCTGAGAGTCATGGTGGGTGCACTCAGCTTTCAGAGCTGCCTGTGGCCAAGGTTCTAGTGGGGCTGCCCAGGACACACCCTCAGCAGTGTGGGCAGTGTGGTCTGTGGTGGCCTCATCAGCAGTTGCTAAATGGTTGGTATCTTTGCTGGTGCCATTTATCAATGGTGGGAGTAGAATTATGGTTCTTGACTGTGCAGCCTCCAAGCCAGGCTCTCTGGCTCTCCTGCAGATTCAAAGAGCTGCCTGACATCTTTATCAATCATCTTTCTCCTTAACTACTTAGAAGTGATTTCACCTGTTGGTAGCTAACAACACTGAGTGCTATATATAGACAAAGCTGTTTGAGTTGAGGGTTTCTTGAAAAAAATAAAATCTTCCCACATAGTCAACTCTAATTCTGGCTTAGTGAAGGCTGAGTTTCAAAAAAATTTGTGGGTGATGCAGAATGTTCCATGATCTCAAAAGAGTCCTCAAAGTTACTTTAGTGGTTAATTTTTAATATCTCAAAAATCTGAAAAAGAGCCCACCGTTTGTCTATTCCATATGTGAAATGATTTGTTGTCAGAGCTCGTTGGGATGGAAAAAGGAAAGTCTGGTATCCTGATCTTTATAATTTTCCTTATAATATAAGGAAATATATAATATATTCCTTATATAATATAAGGAAATATAATTATCCTTATAATTTTAAGTCACTTAAAATTATAGGCAAAGAAGAGGCAGAGGGGAAAACAAAGCACATAAAATTTTAGTGTTGTAGATATTTGATTAAATATTTTATAATGTGTTTAGGGCTAAAATAATGAAGGAAAATAATACATGGGGGTATCTATTATAATAGTGATTAAAGAACATATTGTATCTCTTTTGCATGTTTTTTTACAAATACGTATCATCATGCATTTTTAATTCCAGAGAGCCTATACAATACTGGCAAGAAGGCAATCTCTAAATACCATACATATGTACTGATATACTCTCTTTTTTCATAAATTCATGTTTAATTTCCACGGCATAAACATCAGGCTGCAAAAGGAACCCATATACAGAACACTGTCTGTGTTTATGCCAAAATTCTCCCAGTCACATGAGTGTTGAGCTTGATCAGCAGTCCAGATGTTCAGCCTGGATTAGAATGTATACAAACACAGTTGCTAAACTAAGTCCCCATCCACTGGCACAGTGGATTGCCAAATACTTTTGCTTGATCTTCGTTTAGTCCTCTTCTTTGATATTGTAGCAGGGCGATTTTTATATTAATACTTTACTTGGAATGGATTATCTGTGAGATGAAAACACGCAGTGGACACAATCCTGAACTGAACCCCTCAGAGGCATTCTGTTGTTTCGTGAAGTCTTGGATATATGACTTCAGATAGTCAGCTGCTACATGCTAACTGTGTGCTTGTTAGTGAATTAGCTTCAGATGATTCAATATATTTCGATATGCTTACATGTTTGTAATATATTTATCGATTGATTGATTTTGATATAAAAACTCAAGGAGATCTATTAAAGCCTGGTGATGTTTTCTCTTTGTAGTCAAAAAACTATAATGAATTCAGTTGAAATGTTCTACTGAACATGAAAAATGGCCTGCATATTCATTTATATTTTTAGTTTCTGAAGAACTGGAGTACTGTAAAGTCTTTTTTTTACTCCTATAAACATACTAGATTTAAATATCTTTGTATATGGGCAAGTGTGCAAGTCTTTTTTGAAGAAACATGATTTATTTGCATCAATTAGTTTTTAAGAGATTGCTATTGCTCCCCCCGGTTTTTCATAGTTGTACAACCATCATTGAAATCAGTTTTAGGACATTTTCTCACCCTAAAAAGAAATTCCATGCATGTTAGTGGTCAATTCTCATTTTTTCCCAGCACTCCCCCTTCCTAGCCCTAGGCAACCCTAGAGACACTGTTTGTCTCTATAGATTTGCCTGAACTGGACATTTCATCATGTTTTTGTTTGTTTGTTTGTTTGTTTTTACTTTATTTTACTTTACAATACTCTATTGGCTTTACCATACATCGACATGAATCCCCCACAGGTGTACACGAGCTCCCCTCCCACCTCCCACCCCACAACGTCTCAGCATCATGTTTTCAAGGTTCATCCATGTTATAGTATACAGCAATACTCATTCATTCTTACTGCCAAATAATATTCCTTTATGTGGATGCATCACTTTCTTGTTTATCCATTCTTCTGTTGAAGGACACTTTTGGGTTGTTTTCACTTTTTAACTATTATGAATAATGCTGCTGTGAACATTAATATATAAGTTTGTATAAACATCTGTTTCCATTTCTCTTGGGTTGATACCTAGGAATAAAATTGCTGGTTTATATGATAACTCAATGTTTTACCTTTTGAGGAACTGCCAGTTTTCCAAAAGCAGCTGCACCATTTGTATTCTCATCAGCATTTGTATATACTTTTTAACATCAAAATATTTTTATATTCTTGTGTGTGTATTAGTCACTCAGTTGTGTCCAATTCTTTGTGACCCCGTAGACTGTAGCCCACCAGGCTCTCCTGTCCATGGAATTCTCCAGGTCAGAATACTGGAGTGGGTAGCCTTTTCCCTTCTTCAGGGGATCTTCCCAACCCAGCGATACGAATCCAGATCTCCTGCATTGCAGGTGGATTCTTGGAACTTATTAAAACTTTTGACTTTTGTATTCAACAATATATTATTCCATAATATTTGAGTAAAACTTAAACAAATGGAATTTTTTAATTGTTTGGAAATTATAGTTTCAGATTCAAAATATTAAAAGGAAATTGATTTTTAGAAGCCCAATTTTAATATCCATTTTTTCAAAGAAGAGAAAATAGATTTTTTCCTTTATTAATATAGTTATATTTTATAAGTTTACAGTTCAATTCAGTTCAGTCGCTCAGTCGTGTCTGACTCTTTGCGACCCCATGAAATGCAGCAAGCCAGGCCCCCCCTGTCCATCACCAACTCCCGGAGTTCACTCAAACTCACGTGATGTATATGAAATTCAGAAGACCCAATTACAGTCCATTTTTTATCCCTGCTTTAGAAGCTAATCCAATCCACCTCTAACCTTCAACTAAATAAATGGAAAGTTCAAGTAGAAAATATTAACTGTGTCCATTATTGATAATTTCCTTTTTAAACAGAATATATACAAAATTCTTAATATTTTTTCAGGTATGTTTACAACTTTACACATGGATAAACAGCACTGAGAAACAATTTTAATTTTACTCTTAGATAAGTTGATCTGATACTGATAGTTTAGCATCTATAATGTGGCTGGGTTTTAACACACACACACATGCACACTGAGATCTATAGTTTTTCCAAGGTATTTTAATGGGTCGCTTATACTTTCTTTGTCCCTAGTATTTTAAAATGAAATCAATTTTTTTCCAATATGAGACTTAAATGGTAAGATGGAGTTCTATTTTGTGGTCTATAGTATACAGTATTGTATATACAGCAAGATTTCCAGTTGAATACTACTTACCTTTGTCATAACTCAACACATAACTTTCTTTCTAATATTTCAGATTTTCCCTGAAACAAAATTGCCTTATTATACTTGGCACTTAACACATCTTGAAGCCAAGTTTCATTTCAGAATTATAGGCATATTTGAGAACCTGGCTTGTACAACATTTCTATCTCTTGTCTTTAGATATGAGTTAAAACATAAGCGATTTCTCAATCTGAATATCAGCCTGATTTAATTGTCAGGTTCCTGAAAAAGCAATTGACTCTAAGATTAATAAGCCATCCATGAATACCTTCAATTTGTATCATGGAGAATCACTATTCGAAAGAAAATGTAAAACCCATGATTTTATTGGAGGATGATCTCATTCAGAAAACCTCCAATTTCCTTGAAAGGATAGAGTTATCTTTAAATAGAAAATAGGGCAGTTGCCCAACACTAGTTTTTTCTGTGTCAGTGCTAAACTTTAAACTTTATTTCATTCCCTGATTTTAAAACTACATCTGGATATGTGTTAAGACCATAAAAATCACTTTGGATTGAGAACATCATAAATTTGCTGCCAACTCTCAATAGATTTCAGCCTGCTGGCTATTAATCCTTAAATATTATATCATCATGATAAAAGAAGCAAGCATATGAGGGATTATTGTGTTAAAAATAGGAAATGTACTTTTAAACAAGGACATATTAACCTTCTGTAATTTTCTGCTGCATGGACTGCAGCCCACCAGGCTCCTCTGTCCATGGGATTCTCCAGGCAAGAGTACTGGAGTGAGTTGCCATTTCCTAACCCAGAGTCAAATCTAGGTCTCCTGTATTGCAAGTAGAGCCACTAGGGAAGCTCCAGTTTGGTACAGCAGAAGCTTTCCGGAAAAAAACCTTTCTGCTCTGCTTCTGCTCCACATCCCAAAGTCGGTCAGCACGTGGTCATGGTGGCGCTCTTACCTGGAATCAGCCAAGCTGCAACTCCAAAACGTTAGCTTAGTGACCCTCAGCAAATAAATCTCTTACTGTCACAGAGCCTCACTTTCTTCATTTATAAAATTAGGATCAATCACAGATTTTGCTTTCTTTTTAAGGCAGTTTGGAAGGTCATTGTTAAATATGGAAAATTTCTTTTAAAATAGCTCTGTAAACTGTAACTGCTCTTTCATTTAAGAAATAATGACTTTTATAAAAATGCAAAACTCTTATCAAATATCAAATTTAGGACTCAGTGTGCTCATGAAAATACTTGCAGATAGCCACTAGTGTTATTTTTCTGTTCAACAGTTCAGAAATTTTGCTGTGTCTTTGCTCAGTTTATCAATTTCACACCAGAAAATTTCAGTGGCTTAGAGTAATTTTTAAATCGTCATCACTTTGACTGAAATGCTGTGTAGTTACTAGATTCTGTACTCATCAGGGAGCTAAAAGATGAAAATTAATCATAAATTTAATACAGGACTATTTTACATAACAGTTATTGATCTTATCTTATACATCAGTTCAGTTCAGTTCAGTTCAGTGGCTCAGTTGTGTCCGACTCTTTGCAACCCCATGGACTGCAGCATGCCAGGCCTCCCTTTCCATCACCAACTCCCAGAGTCCACTCAAACTCATGTCCATTGAGTCGGTGATGCCATCCAAACATCTCATCCTCTGTCGTCTCCTTCTCCTCCTGCCTTCAATCTTTCCCAGCATCAGGGTCTTTTCCAACAAGTCAGTTCTTTGCATCAGGTTCCCAAAGTATAACTAGTAGAATTTCTGAGAAGGGACGGTTTCATTTGATTCCTGCTTTGATCCTGTACCACCTAAAGAGAGTGCTCTTCTCACTCCTTTCTTAGATCCGTGTACTTGGATATCCCAGCCTTCTGGGCCAGGGATGACCTAGATTCTTCCCTTATAGTGAACGGGAGATCATCATTCATATCAGTATTTAACAGTACTGATTAAATGTAACTGAACAGGAGCAAATCCCTCCTTTGCCTCCTTGTAAGTGCTCTTTTAGTTCTGGATTATAATATTCATACATATTGACCAGGATTGTATGCATAACAGAGACACAGTCTCCCCCACCAGAGCCAACACACCCTTCCTTCTGACCCCCATCTGTTTTGGCACCATCTCTTCTGACCACTCCCTGACAGATGAAGAATTACATAAAATAATGTAAGTTTTAAAACTGCTATGCATATGGAAACATAGGCCTCCAAACTTCTGTCCTCTGTTCTCAAATAGTCAGGCCTATCCTGCATGTACCCCAGAACCCCTGGGAATTTATCCTGCACCAACTTCTGTCAATGATTTCTAACTGTTTCTCATTCCAGAAGTTTTTAAAGACCTTATCCCCTAGGTAATCTGATTCAGTAGGTCTGGGTGGGAAACTATAAAATTTTTTGAACATACATCAGAGTTGCATTCCTAAGAAGCCATGCATTATTAAACAAATATCTCAATGGAAAATAAGAAAGTTTGAAGCTCAACATTGTTAGTCATATAGAGAAGTAAACTTTCCCACATGTTCTTAAAAAAAAAATGGCAGTAAGTGTATGGTTATAAAATAGATATGGGCTGTGCTTAATCACTCAGTCATGTCTGACTCTTTGTGACCCCTTTGTGACTATAGCCTGCCAGGCTCCTCTGTCCATGGGAAATTCTCCAGCCAAGAGTACTGGAGTGGGTTGCCATACCTTCCTCCAGGGCATCTTCCCAACCCACAGATTGAACCCAGGTCTCCCACATTGCAGGTGGATTCTTCACCATCTGAGCTACCAGGGAAGCCATAAAATCAAGTAAATCCAGATTTGATTTCATTCAGACTTGCTTTGCTTTGCCCCTCCCCCACTGCCAGAATTCTTGTTATCCCTAGGATTTTTACATACAACTAAGCACTTTAAAAAATTGTTGACATAGGAAGCACAAAGCTACACAAAGCAGCTGTTGCACAAGAAAACAAGCTTTATTTTAATGCTCACTTCTGGTTTGCAGTGCTATTTTCTGTTTATGATAGCATTATAATCAACAGTAGTTTACAGCTTTGTGAGGAAATCAAAATGTGTTACCTGCTTAATCAATCATAATGTATGTAACATGTAACCTAAAAATTCCAGCTAGCAGAAATCTCTGAAATAAGTAGACAGACAAACCTCACCAAGTGATTCTGATAACTTTTCAAAAAACCTCTGGGCTGACTGCTCTGTGTACACCTGTATCACCACCACCGCCTCAAACCTGCATACTTATTTCAGGCTCATTATCTGTCTTCTCTGCCACACCAACGTCACCTTTTGAAGTTCCTAATTTTGGGGGTGCCTAATTTTTTGTGTGCATGCTTTCTACCTTTTGTTAATTGTTCTGACATTTTTCTAGCTACTCTGGCTAAATACCTAAGAGCCATATGATACCTCATTAACCTCATTTATTGAATGAATTTCTAGGACCTGTCCATCTTCTCTCCAAATTATTTAACTCCTTTCCCCCCTCCATCCAATAGAGCTGTAATTAAGCTCTAATCAGGAGTCTTACCAAGCTTCCTAACCAGTCTTTCTTTCTCTATTCTTACCCATTTTTTTTGGCCAGAGCAATCTTCCTAAAGTACAAATCTGAGCTTGGCAGTCTGTAAATGAAAAAAAAAAAAAAAACTTTGATGACCATTTATTCTGTGTCTGATATTAGCTGCTTGGGGTAGCACAAAAAAAGTCACAAATCTTATTTTTCAAAATACAGCCACCTCAGGGTCAAATATTAGGTTAGCAAGGAATACTAGTATCTTTCTCTTGGGGCCTGTCCTCTTTCCCTGAATGATCTGATAACCATGGGAACTTAATGAGCCAGTTCTACCTTTAAATATTTTGTAGAGTCTAGGATAATATGGTCAATCTTCCAGTGTCTCTTGATTTTCACTCACTGCTGTTTTTGCCTGTAGAATTGTTGTTCCAAACCCAGGACCTACTATTCTAATGTGATTATCAACCAAGATCTCTATAGAAGTTGTAGTAGTTATGATGTAAAGAAACAGTGCACCTACATCAGAGTTTCTGATTCATCTATAGTGTGTCCTGGAATTAGGTTTATCTTCCATCTGCATCGTAGTCTTGACTCCAGGTTACAGTGCAGACCCTTCCCTCCCTTTCTATTATATGTTCCCATTTCAGGCCCATTCTTGCCATAGATCTTGGTTGAGACCATCTCAGTCTAAATGGAACGATTCACTGAAGTACATGAATTTTATTTCTTTTCCATCCAGGGTGTTCCTTTGCTCTAGACAAAGTCTTGTCCTTCTCCAAGTGACAAGTCCACTTGGAGTGGCAGTACTATTTACTGTTTCGTAAAAAGGGGCCCTATTCTGTCTTTTTTCCCAGGCAATCTTTGCCTGATTACTTTACATTTTATTTAATGATGAGGGGCATTTAAAGTGCTTCTTTCCATCCAAAGATAAGCATCAAGGAGGGGCATCCTGCAAGTTTTAAATGGCAGCTGTGTCTGCTTTAAAAAAATAATCAACCTAATTAAGGTAGATCGCTGTGATAGCTTCTGTACCAGCTTTGTGCTAGACATTGGGGATCACAGAGTCTAGCAGGAGACTAAGACGTGAAAACAAAGAATTTCAAAGTGATGAGTGCTTCAGTAGAGGCAGGCACATGATCTAGAAGCAGCACAAAGGAATGAGTGACTTATTCTGTTTGAGAAAGTTAGAGATGCAGGTTATAGAACCTGGTACTGAGCGATACACGGATATCCAAGGGAACAAGGGTCAGTGGAGGGCTGAACAGGGGTAGATATGGGACCTATGCTGCTGCTGCCGCTGCTGCTGCTAAGCTGCTTCAGTCGTGTCTGACTCTGTGCGACCCCATAGACGGCAGCCCACCAGGCTCCCCCGTCCCTGGGATTCTCCAGGCAAGAACACTGGAGTGGGTTGCCATTTCCTTCTCCAATGCATGAAAGTGAAAAGTGAAAGTGAAAAGTGAAAGTGAAGTCGCTCAGTCGTGTCCGACTCCTAGCAACCCCATGGCCTGCAGCCTGCCAGGCTCTTCCGTCCATGGGATTTTCCAGGCAAGAATACTGGAGTGGGTTGCATTGCCTTCTCCATGGGACTTACAGGCATCATATAAAAAGGGCAGTCATGAAATAGAAGGACTCTGTGAAGTAAAATTCATGTTTTATGGCAAGACAAGAAAAATTGAAGCATAAAAGCTTTCTGTGTCCTTAGGCCTCCTGTCTCCCTTCTACTGTGCCTTATGTATCTTATGTTCTGCATCAACCCAGCCTCCCCATTGGCAAAAATACCTGCTCAGCCATAAAGAGCAACATCCTCCTAGCACCGACAAGACAGCTCCCTAAAAGATAACATTCCTTCTTAATCTTAAAAGGGGCCATGATGACCTGTGACCCACGACTTGCTAGATTGTATAAACTGTCAATAATAATGTCATTTAATGTACAGCCAGTCTTTTGCCTCAGAAACTTTGTGCTTTGACCTCTAACAGGTGGACTAGTTATCGAAGCTTTCTGAGAGGCTGTCCTGGGCTGTAATCCTTAATTTGGCTCCAATAAAATGTTCCATTTCTTTCTTAGATCAACTGATGTATTGTTTTCATCCACAGTATGCTGTGGAATACGTGGAGGAGTAGTGCTATGTGGATGGAGCACAGGAACGAGGGTGGGAGAGTAGGAATGAGAAGGGTGGCGGATAAGGTTAGAAGACAAACCAAAAACACTAATCAAAGGTCTACAAACAGGAGCATTACAACTTCAGAATACATCCAGGTGTTTTGTGTACATTTGGGCCAAGCGCTTCAGTCGTGTCCGACTCTGCGACCCACCAGGTTCCTCCGTCTATAGGATTCTCTAGGCAAGAATGCTGGAGTGGGTTGCCATCCCCTCCTCCAGGGGATTTTCCCAACCCAGGAATCAAACCCTGGTCTCCTCCATTGCAGGCAGATTCTTTACCATCTGAGCCACCAGGGTAGCCCAGAGCTAACTGGAATGGGAGGTGACATTCAGGAGTCGTCAATGGCTGAAGTCCAAATTCCTTACTAAGATACATAAGACACTCCAGCATAAGAGTCCATTCTCTTTTTTCTTTCTGAACTTGCCTCTTGTCATGCAATCCTGTTTTTATTTGTTGATAAATTACTTGCTGTTTCCTTGGATCACGTCTGGATTCTCTCCTTCTGTGCCTCTGCTTCTGCTGTTTCCTTTTTCTTCCTGGAGTGAACTCCCTCTCTGGGCTTCTGCCCTCTCCCTGCCTTCCTCCAGCACGCACAGACTCGAAGCCTTCTGTATAGACCTAGCTTCAAAGTCACCTTTTCAGTCACATGTACCTACTCTTCCTGATTGACAGTAAATCCATGTGATCAGATGTTTCTGCAGCATTATATGTAACTTGCTCTTATATCTTTCTGCATTAGATTACTCAACTTTAGTAGACTAAATTTTTTGAAGATGGGTGAATTTATGAGTCATTTTACATTCACTTAGTGTTAAAAATATCATCTTAAAGGATAACCATGGTATTTTGTACATGTCATTTTATCAACTGTCGCTTATATTTTTAACTATAAAAAATACTTTCTGTTCCCAACAACTTGAACATTGTTTTACTTAAACTAACTGATGTCATACATATGAGAGCATTGAATTGTTCAGCAGTCATCTCAGATGTGATCAAAGATTTCCTTAATGTGAACTAAAACAAAATAAGGAGTGGAAATTTAAAATCAGATAAGGTGTGAAGGACTCTTATTAATGATTTACAGGCTAGACTTTAATTAGAACTTTTGCATCAAAATAGAAAGCTCATTTATGTTTTGTAACATTCCCCATAAGTGACCAAAATATATTATTTACAGAATGAGTGATATATCAATATTCAAACATGATATATTTTGCCAGCTTTCTCTTAATTAGTCTTTTCTTATCATTCATCAATAACAAAGTTTCCAATAAAGCATGATATTTTTCATCAGTACATGAGAACTCACTGAATGGAAGCAAAGATTCTACCTGACATGATTTTAAAATAAACCAGAGTCCAAGCTGCCCTTAAATGTTAAATGTAAGACAACTACCTTTTGGTGGTTTATTAAGTTATTTACCAGCTTAAATAGGGCTTCCCAGGTGGCTCACTGCTTCCCACCTGCCAATGCAGGAGGCCTAAGAGACTCAGGTTCGATTTCTGGGTTGAGAAGATGCCCTGGAGCAGGAAATGGCACCCTACTCCAGGATACTCCCTGGGAGAATACTATTGACAAAGGAGCCTGGGAGGCTACAGTCCATGGGGTCACAAAGAGCAGAACACGACTGAGCATCTGAGTGTGCTCACACACATACACACACACACAGACACACACAGCATAATTAGTTATTCCTTCTTCAGGATTAGTAAACTGAATTACTTAACCTTTGTCTTTTTTTCCAGATTATCACTTGGCATACCTGGTTAACTCCTCCAGCACTATGAAACACACACACACACACACACACACAATCATTAGGGCAAAGAGTGAATTGTAGTTTTCTAAGTATCTATTTGGATACTAGCTTAACGCACTATCAGATATTTGTGGAATATGTTTTTAAGTAAATGTATTAATAATAAATAAAATGAGCTTTTAAAAGAAATGTAATAAAACTTTCTCTTCTCATTATTTTCAGTAGGATATTAGACTATAAGTCATCCTAATACAATTATTTAGTAGGTAACTTTTGCCGTGAGGACTAGCCTATTGTTTGTTTGTTTTATATTTATCTATAATGCTCATTTAAAGATTCTTCAAATTGTCAGAAATTCTTTAATGATGAGGGAGTATTTGAGGCAATATTTGTGCCATGTACCATCTCAGTTCAGTTCAGTTGAGTTCAGTCGCTCGGTCGTGTCTGACTCTTTGCGACCCCATGAATCGCAGCACGCCAGGCCTCCCTGTCCATCACCAGCTCCCGGAGTTCACTCAGACTCACGTTCATCGAGTCAGTGATGCCATCCAGCCATCTCATCCTCTGTCGTCCCCTTCTCCTCCTGCCCCCAATCCCTCCCAGCATCAGAGTCTTTTCCAATGAGTCAATTCTTCGCATTAGGTGGCCAAAGTACTGGAGTTTCAGCTTTAGCATCATTCTTTCCAAAGAAATCCCGGGGCTGATCTCCTTCAGAATGGACTGGTTGGATCTCCTTGCAGTCCAAGGGACTCTCAAGAGTCTTCTCAATATTAAAATGTTTTTCCTTAATTAAAACATCCCCAAATGTCATGATATCAATTATTTTTTCAGTAAAAACTAAATTTTCCTCACTAAGTATACAGATACTCAGTTTAGAGAATCTGAAATTAGTCATCTAGTCTTTTGTATTCTATGTTCAACAAAAAGAGGAAGCACTTACACTCATATATGCTAGTACTCTATATGTTAGTAACAATCATTTCAAGAGTGATATGTAGTTTACGCTAGGCTCAAACACACATGAACCCTTGATGTTAAAAGTATCAGGATACATTTCATGGAATTGAAAAGGGTAATTTCTGCCTGTCCCTGACTCATGATAATAATGGTTCTCATTTCTTATCCAAGGGGAACAGTCTGATAATATTAACCATGTACACTCTGATAATAGTTGCCCCATTGCACCCCACCACAGGATCACCACCACTATAATAAAACAAAGAAGAAAATATTAGGTGGAAACAAATGGAAAGAAGAAAGGAAATGCTTAAAGCAAAAATCTAGCTAAAACTTGAGCTAAAATATTTGAAACATGGATGATTTGATGGTACAGGAAAATTCTTTTTCTCAAAATTATAATTAGTTGCTCCTTCAAAGTTGTAAAAATCTGAACACTCCTTTGCATTCTTCAGCTCTTGCGAATGAGAAAACACCTGAATGGGTTCATTAAATATAAAAACACAGCAAGCACCTGATGATTAATCTTAAAAATACTGAGATGACTGTTAATACAGATATTTTACCCTGAGAAGCTTAAGCATTATCTAAAACAATGGAACATTCAAAGCAGTTTTTCTAGGATCTGTTTTGGTTTTCTCTGTATGGAATTGTGCCTTGAAATTATTATTTGTTTTTGTAGAGATCCATGAGTTTCTGTTTGAGCAGTTCTTAGGGTGTTAAATATTCATTTGATGACTTCACTGAGCTCCTACTATGTGCTAGACACTGCAGTAGACACTGTATGTAAGACTGAGATTATTACCCTTGCCTCCTAGAATTCATAATGGAAAAGAAGAAGGAGACAGTGAATGAGGGCACACAGTGAACAAATACAAATTATGCCAGGCAGAGACAAGTGCTAGGAAGAAATAGAATAAGGAGAAGAGAGTGACGGTGGAGAAGGGAGGGCAGGGTAGACACTTCAGACACAGTATTCAGGAAAGAGCTTTCTCAGGAGATGCTTTGCGAGACTAGGGGGAAAGCTTTCTCCCAGAAGCAGAGAGAGAGACCAGGGACACAAGAGACAGGAACTGGAGAGGCGGCGGTGTGGTGGTGAGAAGTGGTCAGGCTTAGATGTTGGTGTCCGCAGGGCTTGCTGGTGGATTAGATATAACGTGTGAGAATGAGTCCACATTGTTGCTCTGACCAAGTAAATTGATTTGCCAATGAAGTCAAAGAGAAATGTTGAGTCTGGAGGGCAGGTTTAGAACGTAAGCTCTGACAGGCTTATGTTCATCTCAGCTGTGGAATTCAGAGGGGAGGCCCACTGTGGAGACAAATTTGAGAGTGTTGAAAGCCCTTAAAGCCTTGGTACTGGATGAGATTATCTAAGAAGAAAGACTGAAAGACTGAGCCTTGGAGCACCCCAAGAGGACATAAACCCGTGACTGAGATGTGTCCTTAGAGATGTTCAGGACAGAAGGCAGAAATGTAAAATGGACAGGATAGAGCTAGATTGTTGAAATCAGTGTAACACAGAGTGTTACTTAAAACTGAGACGCTCAGTTTTAAGACTCATCAAGACTCATCTTTTCTGATGTGATGGCCTCACTGGGGCCCTGTTGGACTGGACATTCTTACTGTCATTCACCCTGTGTGTGTGGTGTGTGCTCACCTGTGTCCAACTCTGTGCGACCCCGTGGATGGTAGCCCACCAGGCTCCTCTGTCCACGGGATTCTCCAGGCAAGAATGCTGGAGTGAGAATTGCCACTTTCTCCTCCAGGTAATGTTCCCGACCTAGGGACTGAACCCAAGTCTCTTGTGCCTCCTGCATTGGTAGGCAGATTCTTTACCGCTGAGCCACCAGGGAAGCCCACATCATTCATCCTGGAAGAGGCATGTTCAAGACTGGGAAATAAGAGCTCTACAAAGTAGGCCTTATATGGGGTGTGGCATGATATCTTGCTCTTATACCACTGGACCTTTTTGCAGCTGGGCCTGGACTAGGTGTTCAGAAGTCCATGGAGGCCCTCCTGGAGGAAGAAGGGGCAATCTGTCCTGGGACGTGAAAGTGGTGGAGCTAGACCTTGAAGCTGACCATAAAATGGAGGAGGAGGGTTTTGGCCCTATCAGTTCAGTTCAGTCGCTCAGTCGTGTCCGACTCTTTGTGACCCCATGAATTGCAGCATGCCAGGCNTCTTAGCAACTTTCAAGAAACAATGCAATATTTTATACTCTAGTCACAATGCTGTACAAGAGATCCTCAGAACTTTGTCTTTTATAAATTATTTATAACAAATAAAATATATAACTGAAAAATAACTTATTTATAATTTAAATAACTTGTAAGTTATTTTTCTTATAACTGGAAGTTTGTATCCTTTGATCAGCATCTCCCCATTTCATCTTTTCCCTCAGTCCTTGACAACCATTCTAATTTATTTCTATGAGTTCAACTTTCTAAGATTCACATATAACTGACATCTTACAGTATTTGTCTTTCTCTAACTTATCTCACTTAGCATATATTGCCCTTCTGGTTTATCCATATTGTTGCAAATGGTAGAATTTCTTTCTTTTTAAAGGCTGAATAACACTCTCGTGTGTGTGTGTGTGTATACACAGGATTCCAGTTGTTCAGTTGTTCAGTGGGTAAAGAACTTGCCTGCCAGTGCAGGAGATGTAAGAGACATGGATTCGATCCCTGGCTTGGAAAGATCCTCTGGAGGAGGGCATGGCAACCCACTCCAGTATTCTTGCCTGGAAAAATCCCATGGAGAGAGGAGCGTGGTGGGCTACAGTCCATGGGGTTGCAAAGAGTTGGACACAAATGAAGTGACTTTGCACACATTCATGCATTATATATGTAGATATTATTCTTCATTCTGTTAATATAGTATATGACATTTGTTGATTTGCCTATGGTGAACTATTCTTGTGAAGGGAAGAAGTTAAAAATTATTAGCAACCCTTTGTTTTGATTTAAGAGGCGAGCCATGACTCATGGAAAAAACCTGTTCCCTATCAGATAACCTATAGTCCAGTTGCCTGGTCCTCACAAGAGACCCCCCGGGTAATTGTTTCCTCCTGTTAAAGATTACCTAGAGCATTATTTCTTCGAGAATTGGCTAACCGCCGCAAGGTGGTCAGTCAGCCTCCTTCGACTTGATGAATTCCAGACCTGTCTCTGTAAAGGTCAAGCTATGCCCACCAATCAGTTTGTTCAGAGTGTCTTCGCCCCTCCTATACCTGCTTGTAGCTTTAGTGTATAAAAACTGCTCTGTAATTGAAGTCAGGGTTCGCTCCTTTCGAGGAAGGTCGAACCCCGGCGTGCCGGTTCAATAAACCCTCTTGCTTTTTGCATCGAATTCAAGTCTCGGTGATCTGTGAAGCGACGTTTCCCGAGAATAGGCCTTTCTGGGGCCTAACACTTGCATCCCAGAAATAACTCCCATTTGATCATGGTATGATTCTTTACATGTGCTGCTGGATTTGGTTTGCAGATATTTTTTTGAGAATCTCCACATACATATTCATCATGGATATCGGTCTGTAGTTTTTTTTTCTTGTAACGTCCTTTTCTGGCTTTGGTAATGATGGCCTCATGAAATGAGTTTGGGAGTGTGCCTTCCCTCATCAATTTTTGAGAAGATTTTGGGAAGGACTGGTGTTAATTCTTCTTTAAATGTTTGGTAGAATTCACCAGTGAAACCATCTAGTCCTGGGCTTTTCTTTGTTGGGAATTCTTTGGTTCAGTGTTCTTATGCAATATTGGTCTGTTTTGGTTTTCTGTTTCTTTATGATTCAGTCTTGGGAGGTTGTATGTTTCTAAGAATTTATCCCTTTCTTTTAGTTTGTACAGTTTATTGGCATATAATTATTCATATTATTTTCTTACAATCCCTTGTATTTCTGTGGTATTCATTTCAGGTTCCCTTCTTTCATTTATACATATATATTTTATTTGAACCTTTTCTCTTTTCTTGGCTTGTCTAGCTAAAGGTTTGTCAACTTTATTTATCTTTTAAAAAACTAAACCTAAGTTTTGCTAATCTATTATTTTTATATTCTATTTCATTTATTTCAGCTCTAATCATTTCTTTCTGCTAACTTTGGGTTTAGGTTATTCTTCTTCTAGTTCTTTTAAATGTAATATTAGGTTGTTTCTTTGATCTTTCTCCTTTTCCTTAGTGTATGCATTTCTAGCTATAAATTACCTCATTGAACTGCTTTGGGTGCATCTCATAAGTTTTGTGTTTCCGCTTTCATTTGTCTCCATATTTTTTGATTTCCCTATTGATTTCTTTTTCAGTCCACTGATTGTTCAGGACTGTGTTGATTTCCACGTACCATATTTGTGAATTTTCTAATTTTTCTCCTGTTACTGGTTTCTGCTTTCATATCACTGTGGTCAGAAAAGATACTTGACATAATTGCAGTGTTCTTAGCTTTGTTGAGACTTGTCTCATAGCTTTAGTATTTGATTCATCCTGGATAATGTTCCATGAAGGTCTGAGAAGAATGTGTATTCTGCTGCTGTTGAAATGTTTTGTATATATGTCTATTAGAGTCATTGGGTCTATACTGTTGTTCAAATGCTGTTTCTTCATGATTTTCCGTCTGGAAGACCTGTCCATTNCCTGGATAATGTTCCATGAAGGTCTGAGAAGAATGTGTATTCTGCTGCTGTTGAAATGTTTTGTATATATGTCTATTAGAGTCATTGGGTCTATACTGTTGTTCAAATGCTGTTTCTTCATGATTTTCCGTCTGGAAGACCTGTCCATTAAAGTCCCCCAGCACATTATTTTTTCCGATTAGAAATTATAGTCTCCTCTTTTTGGATGGATTTAAACATATCATAAACTTAATGCCACCATGCTCTGCATACTGTTACTTCTACCTGCAATTCTGTTCCCCTACCCCCTGTCTGATACCCCTTGAGTTCTTTGAATATTCAGTTTATGTTTTTCTGTTAAGTTACTGTGACTGTCAGATAAATTTTGTGCAGGCATAAGACTTGATAATGGCTTCTATATTACTACTTGGAAGTCCTGTTGAATATCATAGCAGTTAAGTGTCTAGCACCTCCACTGAACTAATTCCTTTCACTAGAAATCATGTCTTCCGTTTACCCAGACCTTCAAACATGGAAAATTCTAATAAAAATGCACTGAAACAAAGTGAGAAACTCTAGAAGCAGCCATATATAAAAAAATGAGTGGTTGGAACTTCCCTGGTGGTCCAGTGTTTAAGAATCCGCCTTGCAGTGCAAGGGACGCAGATTCAATTCCTGGTTGGGAAACTAGGATCCCACATGCTGCAGGGCACCTAAGCCTGCATACTGTAACTAAGACCTGATGCAGTGAAATTAAAAAAAAAAAAAAAGTGGCAGATGTCAAGAAGGACATTAGTTGCAGTATGTATATGTTTAAGTATATAGTTGAAAATCAGATTTTGGAAGACAGAAAGAATGCTACAGACATCAGATTTGACTGGGTCCTGGTATTCGCATAGGGGAAACAAGGTAAATTACTCAGTTTTTTAATTTGAAAGAAGAAAACTTACCCTTTCTTACGATTAGTATTTCTTCAAAATGTCTAATCAGTGATTACTAGGATGCTTGTTGAAAACACAGATCACTAGCCCCTCTCCTGATGATTCTGATTTGGCAGGTCTATAATAGGGACCAGGAATTTGTATTTTATAAGCACTACAAGGTGATTCTCATTATTAGCCAAGTTTGAAAAACCATAACAAAAGTCAGAGGTTCACAGAGCTCCTAGTGTCTCAGTAATTTTTTCATGGTCCCTCTAGCCAAAAGAAGTAACCCAGAGTTCCTTTTATTAATAGATGTTGTTGAGTCACGTCTGACTCTTTTGCAACCCTAATGGACTGTAGCCCACCAGGCTCCTGTGTACATGGGATAGATTCAGACAACTTAATAGCTGTAGTTGTTATCAGGGTCCAACAGATGGCACTGTATTTTCTCCAAAAGTTAAAATATCCCATAAAACTCCTATGATTTCTCGGAGGCACCCCAGAGCACATCAGCATGTAGTTTATGAACTATAGCATAAAGGGTGAATTTTCCTGTCATAGCATTGAAATGAAATATTTGAATGGGCCTTCTACAGAAAGACTGTGCAACAAAATAGACCGTGTGTTCTATGAATTTGATCTTTTTCTATCATTTGCTGTTTTCATATGGTTGTTATTGCTCATAAAGCAGGAGTATCATTCTCCCATTAACAGCCAGAGAGCAAATATTTTAGGTATTTCAAAGCTCCAGATGGTTTCTGCTGCATTTTCTTATCTTGTCTTTTCTGTTGCAGCCCTTTAAACCTGTAAAAAGCATTCTTATCTCTTGAATTTGACCCACAGGCTATATAGTTAACCAAAGGGTTCTAGTTATAAGCCTAGGATAAAACATTAAAGTACAATTTAGTGAAGGTGATTCTATAAGGCTGTAAGCTGTCAATATTTTACTGTCTCCTCTTTTGGCTTTGAGGAAGTATGTGTAGAAATGCATCCCAGCAACTAATATTTTGTTGTTTTGTCGTTTTGTTTGTGACCCCTGAGCTATGGCCTGCCAGGCTCCCCTGTCCATGGGGTTATCCAGGCAAGAATACTGGAATAGGTTGCCATTTCTTTCTCCAGGGTATCTTCCCCGTTCAGGGATGGAAGCCACGTCTCCAGCATTGGCAGGCAGATTCTTTTCCACTGAGCCACCTGAGGAAGCCACTAATATGTGAATATGCAACTAATACGGCCTGCTTGATTTCAAAGCTAGTATGACAAGAAAGCTGTCATAGAAGCTTGCTCTTTATTCTTCATTTAATGAGAATTTGCAAGTTTTTCTCCAGCTTAATAAAGAATATCTTTAAATTTTCAAGAAAAGGGAGACTATCACTTTAATAAAGTGCTGGCTAATTACTGAAAACGGCTAATGAAGAGTTCACAATTGTAATACAGCAAGCTTTAGCTTATACTAGATAAATAACTTGGTAAAATATGCCATTTGAGACTTCTAGTTTTTTTTCCAAAATTAGTATTGCTGTCTTGATAATATGTATTGTGCTTAGGTTAGTCTTTAGGTTTTAC
>SJYV01016155.1:193793-274256 GCA_006410875.1 Neotragus pygmaeus | reverse complement strand
AATTGTAATACAGCAAGCTTTAGCTTATACTAGATAAATAACTTGGTAAAATATGCCATTTGAGACTTCTAGTTTTTTTTCCAAAATTAATATTGCTGTCTTGATAATATGTATTGTGCTTAGGTTAGTCTTTAGGTTTTACATCGTCGTTGTTTTTTTAATTTAGTGTGATAATGCTAGTCACAAGGAGACAAATATAGCAATAATGGTTTTGAGAAAAATTGGGAAATTTCAATCCATTTTATAAAAGTGCAATTTTTTGGAAAACAGTCCACCATAAAATTTCTTCCAATATCTTACAGCAAAAAGATACTTATTTATTAAAATTTCCCAGATCTTTCAGTACTCCTCCTTAATTGTTGTTATAAGTACTCTGAATTTCAGTGATCATGTTTTGTAATTACATTTATTCATGTGGACATTTGGTTACTTTCTTCAATACTTCACTAGTGCGAAGACAAGGTCTGATTTGCTCACCATTCTATCCCCAGACACACAGAATTGTGCCTACTGCTGTAAAGTGTTCAATAAATACTTGCACATTTATGGGTCAAGCACACTGTTGCAATGAGTCAAACTTATCCAGTGGAAAGCATTATGGATTTAGTGATTAGCGGATAAATTTCAGGACCACTACTAATTTTCCTTGGATTACCTGACACAGAGGGGATTTTCTTGTCTGTAAAAATCGGCATATTTCTACCTGTCGCCACCTCACCGAGCTGTTGCTAGGATCACGTGGCAGAGAGCATTTATTTGCTCAGCGAAAGGAGGATGTGTTACAGACATCAGTCTGACCCAGGACTCTCCGGGCAGCTACTGGGGCACGTCCACGTCACCCCGTTACATAAGGGGCCCGCCCGTCCGGAGTCCTCTGAAATCCCTGACCCCGAGTCACCGCCACCGCCCCGAGGACGCCATGGATGCCCTGAAGCTAGGCGGCGCAGGGTGGCGCCCGCCCAAAGACAGCGACCGGCTGCAGTAAGCTTCTGAAACAGCTGCGGCTCTAGGGGCTGAGACCGGAAACCCCACCACACCCGCCCGCCGCTAGCCAGCTCCCGGGTCGGTTTGAACTTGACCCTGTTTTGCCGTTGCTAGGAGACCCGGCTCGGGCGCGCCCCCACTGGCCGCGTCCGGGCGAGCACGGGAAGGGGGCGGGGCCCCGGCAGGCGCCGGGGGCGGTCCGCAGAGCACCGTTAGGGCTACCCGGNCAGCTCCCGGGTCGGTTTGAACTTGACCCTGTTTTGCCGTTGCTAGGAGACCCGGCTCGGGCGCGCCCCCACTGGCCGCGTCCGGGCGAGCACGGGAAGGGGGCGGGGCCCCGGCAGGCGCCGGGGGCGGTCCGCAGAGCACCGTTAGGGCTACCCGGCGCCGGGCCAGCGCCCCTGGAAGCGGCGTCGCGTCCCCTGCCACCGCCCAGGCCTCGCCGGCGCCCTCCCGCTGGTACCAACGCACTCCCGAGTGGCAGAGAGCCACGCTGGATCCGGACGAGGGAAGGACATTTAGTCAGGTGAGCCGCCGCGGGACGGGCAGCTGATGTGGCCACGCCCTGCTGAGGGAGACCTGCCGGCCGGGTGCGGAGGGAAACAGACGAGGGATCGTGCTGCGAGGACAGCGGGCCTTCCCCGGCGGGTGCACCAGGTCGGGATCACTCAAGCCTGGGTACCCGCGCGGCCGTAGGCAGGACACTCCGACCAGAGGAGAAGGAGTTAACATGCCGGCGGTGACCGCGGGCCTCGGATGTGAGCACCTCGGCGCGGCGTCCTTGGGCTGCGCTGCAGGTGCGCCCGGGAGGGCGGAGCGAGCCGGGTGGCGGGGACCTCGGTGGCCGGCGAGTCTCCCTTTCCCCGACAGGGGTCGCTCGGCTCCCTCTGCAGGCGCCTTGTTTTCTAACTCGGGGGCAACAGGTGGTGCTTTTGGTCCGAGGGAGAGCCCGACTTCGCCGCGCTTGGAGCGGCAGTTACTCTCANGGTGATATTGAATGGTTTGCCTTGGAAACGAAGAGAGATCATTCTGTCATTTTTGAGATTGCATCCAAGTCCTGCATTTCGGACTCTTTTGTTGACTATAATGGCCACTCCATTTCTTCTAAGGGATTCTTGCCCACAGTAGTAGATATAATGGTTGTCTGAGTTAAACCTATCCCAGTCCATTTTAGTTCTCTGATTCCTAAACTGTTGTCGTTCACTCTTGCCATCTCCTGTTTGGCCACTTCCAAAATGCCTTGGTTCATGGAGCTCACATTCCAGGTTTCTATGCAACATTGCTCTTCACAGCATTGGACCTTGCTTCCATCACCAGTCATATCCACAGCTGGGTATTGTGTTTGCTTTGGCTCTGTCTCTTCATTCTTTCTGGAGTTATTTCTCCATTGATCTCAGTAGCATATGGGCACCTACTGACCTGGGGCGTTCATCTTTCAGTGTCCTATCTTTTTGCCTTTTTGTACCGTTCATGGGGTTCTCAAGGCAAGAATACTGAAGTGGTTTGCCATTCCCTTCTCCATCACTATCTGTAAATCTGTCATCTATCTATAGATGCCCTGAAAATGGGTCAAAGACAAAATGGAATTCCCTAGAATAACATTTTTCCACACCGGACTTCGGATTGGCTTAAGGACCATTTTAATATCCCTAGAGTCCAGCTCAGACATTGTGAATCATATCTCTTGGGGATGGAGCCAATAATTTATATTCTAACTCTTCCTAGGTTTTTAACACACTTAGATCAGTCAGATTTGGAAACCGTTGCTTTATTGGACATGACAGAGGGATAGTTCTTACAGTGGTGGGAATAAAAGAATCATAAATAGAACTGGCCTAGTAGAGATTTACCTGGTTACCTTTGATCCCTTTTCTTCTATATGGTAATTTTTTTTTCATTGCTTGACATTGATGTCTAACTAACTAAACTGAGAAATTGTCTGACCCAGGAATGTTTTACATCAGATGGCTTAGGGAAAATTAGCTCAGGGAAAAGGAATGAGTCCTTTTCTTTCTTGTGAACTTGCATATACTTTATGCTAAGTGGCATAAAATGTTTTAGAAGTTCTTAGGGAGTTCTGCTCATCTCACAAAAGATAGAAACCGCTTAGAGATTTAGAGAAGTACTAAGTAGTGCCTATATTGTTGCTTTTCTGTAATCCTTTTTGGGAATCTTGAGTTATCATGATCATAGCCAGTTATTTTGGGACTAACAGGTATGATAAAGAAATATCAAAGGCAAAGGAGCAACACCTGAAGAAAATGGGCAATGCCAAATGGATTATACTAAATCCTTTACACATATGATTATTCAAATAAATAAAGCACTTTCATTCTTTCCATTTGGTAGACCAAGATGGCCCTTCTTGGTCAATCTGTCAACAACTTTTCATGCTAAAAGATGGGTACTTGTTTTAAGTTTTACAGGGTGAGTTTAAATCATGGTCTTGACATTATCTGAAAATATCCCCTACCCTCCAGGCTGCCGGGTAACATTGAGCAGAGTTCCATGTGCCATATAGTAGTTCCTTCTTGTTTAAAAGATAGAACACTCTTAACTATATTTACCCCCCTTGTGATATCTGACTTATTACTGTTGTATATTTTAGTTCTATACCTTCAAGAACCTCCAAGTACCTATTTGTTGCATATTTTTTCTTTTTTGCTCTCCATTTTTTATTGCATCTCTTGAGGTATAATCTGGGATCATTTTCCTTCTGCCTGAAGAACTTCCTTTAATATTTTCTCCAGTATGATCTGCTGTTAGCAAATCCATCCATTTTTTGGTTTCTGATGATACTTATTTTGCTTTTGTTAAAGGACATTTTGATTGTGTGATAGAATTTTAGGTTAGCAGTTTTGGGTTTGAGTTTGTTTGGGTTTTTTTTTGTTACTTTAAATCAAGTCATTCTATTGTTTTCTTGCTTCCATTGTTCTTGTTGGGAGGTTAGCTCTTAGTATAATTTTTGCTTTTTATTGAAAGTTGTGTGTCTTATTCTCTGCATGCAAGATTTTTGTTTGTTTGTTTAATTTTTGCAGTTTGACAGTGTGCCTAGGGAGGGTTTTCTTATATCTCTTTTGCTTGGGATTTGTAGAGCTTCTTGAATATATGACTTGAAGGCCTGTCAGGTATTAACACCAACATTTGGTTATCTGGGAGGCTGTTTGTCTTCTGTTGTTTTAATCACATTTTGTATTTAATTTAATACCTTTTATATTTCTGGTTTTATTCTGACTACCATACATTATAAATACAGTTTCAGTGTTTTTACAGCTCCAAGAAAATTTACTTCTGTTACTGGCAGTTAACAGAATTTAGATTATCTCTCTGGGTTTCCTTTTCCTTTTGGGTCCCTCCCCTAAATCCTCAGTGTCTTTGTAACTCTCTTATCCTTTCAAATAGATTTAAAAACAAAAATTGTCTAGCTTTTCTAGTTTCTCTTAGCTGGAAGATTGGTCTGAAGAGGAGTAAAAAATACTAATTTTATTATAGAAGCAATAGAAAAATACTACAGTTTTAACAATTGACATAAATCTGATTCCTATTTTAAGATGATCTTAAATAAGTTATTTCTTTTGTCATCTCTTCTCATAAAATGTCTTCTAAGGTGGCTTTTATCTCCATTTCCACTGTTACCATTCTGATCTGAATTCTGTTTAGTTACTGGCTTCAAGTATTGCTTTAATCTCACTTTCTTAGTCCCTGTGTGCCTCCATGTGCATGCTCAGTTGTGTCCGGCCCTTTGTGACCCTGTTGACTATAGCCACCAGGCTCCACTGTCTGTGGACTTCTCCAGGCAAGCATATTGGAGTGGGTTGCCATTCCTGATCCAAGGGATCTTCCCAACCCAAGAATCAAACCCATGTCTCTTGCGTCTCCTTTATTGGCAGGTAAATTCTTAGTCCCGAAGGCCTTCTAACATATTAATGTTAGGTTCTTTTTTCCAAGATCTTATTTCTTTTAGGCCTAGATTTGGAACTTAAAATTAGCTATGCAATCCTTTAAATAAAGAGTTTCATTGTCACAGTTTATAGAGGAGCAAGTCAGCATGAAATGGTTAAGGAACTTGCTCAAGGTCACACAGTTTGGGGGAACTACATGTTGAATCTAGCCCTCTTGAATTTGAGAAAGTAGATCCATCAGGTTATGTTATAGAGATGTAGTCTAACCAGACTGTATTTGCTATATATGCACACTAGTATTTATATCCTGTTACTGCTACATATAAAATTTAATTCAATTATAAATGATAAAAAGTTAAAACTTTTATTATTATTCATGCTCATTGATGTCAAAGTTACTTGAGCTGAACTTTTTTTTCAGAGATGGTCAGAGATGTATTTTTCAGAGATGTTTACCACTGGCCTATACAAGAGTTTAGAATGTTTTAGAATATGAATCTTGCTTACTTATACGTGAACAGATTTAACATTATTTCACATACACATACAACACATGTACACAGGTATGAGAAATTTAAAGAGAACGTATAAGAGAAAGTTTCGTGCTTTATAATTCCTTATTATCTAATCAACATTTTAAAAAAATCAGAAAAATTTGTTTCCTGGGTTACGGATTCTATCTTTAATTTGGGATATTTTTAGATACACTGAATGTTTAAATCACTTACTTCATACATGTATGCCTACAAGCCTGGGTATGGATTGGAGAGTGTGGGAAACAGAGATTTTGTCACTTAAAAAAGTAATAAAATTGATGGTGGTGTTCTACTCATTAATCCATGTCCTAATTACCTGACATTTACAGTTATTAAATTAAAATTTCAGTTTCATCTCAAATATATTTTGATTCTTGTCATTTTAATTTAGCTAACACTTTTTGAACAATAGCTGGGTTGGCTTATATCCTAGAGTGACTATTCTGAATTCCCTGGATTTAAAATGTTGTCATTTCTGAACCGATAGATAGACTGGAAAAAGTCGGACTAGACTAGTGGTAGTGATAACTTGTAAAGCTCTCTAACAGTTACAGTGGTATGAAATTATCATTAAGAACTTAGGTTCTGGACCCAAACTGCCTGCCTTCAAATTCTTGTCTGCCCACTTATCAGCTGTGCAACTTAGGATAAGTTACTTACCATTTCTAGGTCACAATATTTTCAACTATAAAGTGGAATAGCAATAATATGCCCCTGTAGTGTTATGAGGATTGTAAGAATCATTCTGTGTTGGTATTTAAAATCTTGCCCTGCCCTTAGGAAGCATTTGGTTATTATTACTACTAGTTTATCAATAAAATTTTCTCCAAAGTGTCCCACTTATAATAAGATTTGCATAGAAGATCTCTGCAATCCCTGACTTTCTGTCAATTGATGTAATTTTCAGAGATTCAGTGGTTTAAATGAGCTATGATTCTTTTCAATTTATATCTGCACCAATTTTATATATGGCAATCTGTGTTCTATATAATAATAAATGTTTCTTTTAAATACAATTTTGGAAGAGGGAAGGGTAGATTTTGTCATAGAGAGTTAAAGAGATTTTTCAAGATTCAGTACTAAAATTTTTCCTTCTGTCTACTGAGCAGAATGTTCAGGGAGCTCTGATTTAAAGGGAGAAATGGCAGCTCCCCAAGTTTCTCCAGCTTCTGCTTTTACTGGGTTCCTCTGACCCCATTTGTGACTGACAGTTAGGTGGACAGAGGGCTTCTGCTGCATCCTGAAAGTCACCAATATTTCTGGTTGATATGGGTTACCACTTTAGACAGCCTTGCTGAAATGTTAGTGGCCTGGGGTTGCACAGGTGTAGTGTCACACTCAGCTGGCCATGACCACTAACAGGATGTCATCATCATTCCTTTCAAACTACAGTGCAGTGATTTGGTAATGTGTGAACACCTGGGCTTGTACCTCCTTTAACTTGAAATAAAAAGGTGAGGAATAGCCTGAATCTAGTTTTGTCCTTGTGAGGTCTGAACCATGACTTCCCATCCCTTCATAACAATGTATTTGGATATGTGCCTATGTATATGTAAATTTTTATTTTTTCGAACAACTCCTTGAGGAAACCATTACTTATGCTATATTATGTACAACAGTGTGGGTGCTGGATGAATGTTAAGTACTAACAATAACAATTCACACTGGTGATTCACAGGTGAGGTGTGTGGGGAGTCACCCTTTACCTTGTGTTCAGTGTTTAAACTAGGTTATGCAAATGTGTCAGATTATTTCTTACATGAACTTGGGATATTCAATCACTGGAGTCCTAGTCAAAGAATAGGACTTTTACAACATTTTAATTTTTCACTTTTAATGTTGGAGCAATTTCAAGCTAAGAGAAAATTTGCAAGAATAGTACACAAACTTCTGTGTACCCTTTCCCCAGAGACTTTGTCCACGATTGGCCGGTTGTCTCAATACTGTTGATGTCAGGGGACGTAATCTAGGATCAATCGTGGTACCTTGTTGTCTCAGTTATTCTAGAGGAGTTCCTCCTTTTTCCTTTAACTTTCTCAAATGTGTCATTTTTGAAGGTTTTAAGGTCAGTTGTTATGAAGACATTATCCTCAACTTGTGTTTATCTACTGTTTCCTCATAATTATCTCCAGGTCATGCATTTTTTTGGACAAAATTTCACAGAAATGTTGGTGTGCTATTTTCCTTGTATCTAATCGTGTGGTACATGGTATTGATTTTTTTCATTACTGATGATGTTAACTTTTTTCCTCGTTTGTATTTTTTGATTTATGAAAGCATGATAGCACATTTAAAGGAGACTTGGAAAATACAGAACAAAGTTACATAGAGTACCGCTAAATATTATAATTATTTTTAAATTAGCTAAATTAAGAATTTTAGTTAGAGATTCAATACTAGACTCTCAAAAATTAATAGAATGAATATACAGAAATGTAGAAGGAGATAGTAGAGCCCAAAAGCCATGAACCAATTCAACATAACTAAGATTTATACACTTTTTACAACAGTAGGATACAAATACTATTCAAGACATATGCAGGGACATAAAACAAGATGCAAAAATTTCATTACAGCATCTGTTCTCTTAACTGGTGATGTTAACTTTGATCACTTGAATAAGATGGTATCTCTGAGACTTCTTCTCTCCTATAAAAGTAGAATTTTTTGAATTTGTTGACAGTTTGGAATTAGTAATTATTTTGCAAAGAGAAATTTTTAAGACTGTAAAATCCTGTTCCTCAGGCCAAATTCATCAGCTAGTTCTAGCATCTATTCCTATTTCTTGCCTAATTAGTTATTACTAAATTGGTTGAGAAATGAGAATTTTCTAATTCCTTCATTGCTTCAACATTGCTTGGTATCATAATTCTTCCAAATATTATATATTCTTCAGTGGTTTTAAAGTCATTATTACTAAATTTCTTGTGTTATCAAATAAGGCCCATAATCTAGAATTTTTATGCCTATCACTTGTATCATTATATATACTAAATGGATTTACAGAAAAATCACTTGAATCTTTATTTCAGTGAAAAGATCCTTCATTATAAAGCGTATCTAGGGAGGTGGTGGTGGGGGGTTCGGGATTGGAGGCCACATGTACATCCAGGGCTGATTCACGTCCATGTATGGCAAAAACCACCACAGTATTGTAAGTAATTAGCCTCCAATTAAATAAGTTAATTAAATTTTTTTTTTAGTGTCTTTAAGGGCTATACTTGTGGCTCAGTGGTAAAGAATCTGCCTGCCAGTGCAGGAAAGTTGGGTTCAATCCCTGATCTGGGAAGATCCCACATGCCTTGGAGCGACTAAGCCTGTGCGCCACAACTATTGAGCTTGTGCTCTAGAGCCCGAGAGCTGCCAACTTCTGATCCTATGAATTGCAACTACTGAAATCCACACGTCCTACAGCCCATGCTCCACAACAAGAGAAGCCACCACAGTTAGAAAGCAATACATCACAACTAGAGAGCAGCCCCTGCTCTCCACAACTAGGAAAAAGCCTCTGCAGCCAGCACAGAAAATAAAAATAAATTTTTTTAAAAAGTGTCTTTAAAACATATATTATTAATTAACCCTCTCAACAAAGTAGAACTGTGGGTTGGTTTGATCATTCTCCAATTGAAAGTTATTGCTCCATGGCTTCCACAGAAGGAAGTTGAGGCTGCTGGAGAAACTGGTCCAATTATATGTGGTGCAAGTAGACTGCCCAGATGAATCAATCAGCATGCTTTCTGCCCCAGTCATCTTAGAGAGAAATACAACCTGTTCCAATAACTGAGTCCAGTCTCCAGTCACTCAGTTGTGTCCAATTGTTGTGACCCTGTGGACTACAGCACACCAGACTTCCCTGTCCTTTATCATATCCCAGAGCTTGCTCAAATCATGTTCACTGAGTTGGTGATGCCATCCAGCCATTTCATCCTCTTTCGTCCCCTTCTCCTCCTGCCTTCAATCTTTCCCAGCATCAGGGTCTTTTCCAATGAGTTGACTCTGCATCAGGGGGCCGAAGTATTGGAGCTTCAGCATCAGTCCTTCCAATGAATAATATTCAGGACTAATTTCCTTTAGGATTGACTGTTTGATCTCCTTTTTGTCCAAAGGGCTCTCAAGAGTCTTCTCCAACACCACAATTCAAAAGCATCAATTCTTTGGTGCTCAGGCTTCTTTATGATCCAGTTCTCACACCTATACATGACCACTGGAAAAACCATAGCCTTGACTAGACAGGCCGTTGTCAGCAAAGTAATGTCTCTGGTTTTTAATATGCTGTCTAGGTTGGTCATAGCTTTTCTTCCAAGGAGCAAGCATTTTTTAATTACATGGCTACAGTCACCATCTGCAATGATTTTGGAGCCCAGGAAAATATAAAGTCTGTCACTGTTTCCTTTGTTTCCCCATCTATTTGCCAGGAAGTGATGGGACTGAATACCATGATCTTACTTTTTTTAACAGTGAGTTTTAAGCCAGCTTTTTCCACTCTCCTCTTTCACATTCATCAAGAGGCTCTTTAGTTCCTCTTTGCTTTCTGCCATAAGTGTGGTGTCATCTGCATATCTGAGGTTATTAACATTTCTCCTGGCAACCTTGATTCCAGCTTGTGCTTCATCCAGCCTGGCATTTCACATGATGTACTCTGAATATAAGTTAAATAAGCAGGGTGAAAATATACAACCTTGACGTACTCCTTTCCTAATTTGGAACCAGTCCATTGTTCCATGTCTGGTTATAACTGTTGCTTCTTGACCCACATACAGGTTTCTCAAGAGGCAGGTAAGCTGTTCCAGTATTCCCATCTCTTTAAGAATTTTCCACAGTTTGTTGTGATCCACACAGTCAAGGGCTTTGGCATAGTCAATGAAGCAGAAATAGAGGTTTTTCTGGAACTGTTTTGCTTTTTCTGTGATTCAGCAGATGTTGCCAATTTGATCTCTGGTTTCTCTGCCTTTTCTAAATCCAGCTTGAACATCTAGAAGTTGTCTATTCATGTACTGTTGAAACCTAGTTTGGAGGATTTTGAGCATTATCTTGCTAGCATGTGAAATGAGTGCCATTATGTGCTAGTTTGAACAATCTTTGACATTGCCCTTCTTTGGGATTGGAATGAAAAGTGAAATTTTCGAGCTCCTGGGGCCACTGCTGAGTTTTCCCAATTTGCTGGCATATTGAATGCAGCACTTTCACAGCATCATCTTTTAGGATTTGAAATAGCTCAGCTGGAGTTCCATCACCTCCACTAGCTTTGTTCATAGTGATCCTTCCTAAGGCCCACTTGACTTCACACTCAGGGNAAATTTCTTGTGTTATCAAATAAGGCCCATAATCTAGAATTTTTATGCCTATCACTTGTATCATTATATATACTAAATGGATTTACAGAAAAATCACTTGAATCTTTATTTCAGTGAAAAGATCCTTCATTATAAAGCGTATCTAGGGAGGTGGTGGTGGGGGGTTCGGGATTGGAGGCCACATGTACATCCAGGGCTGATTCACGTCCATGTATGGCAAAAACCACCACAGTATTGTAAGTAATTAGCCTCCAATTAAATAAGTTAATTAAATTTTTTTTTTAGTGTCTTTAAGGGCTATACTTGTGGCTCAGTGGTAAAGAATCTGCCTGCCAGTGCAGGAAAGTTGGGTTCAATCCCTGATCTGGGAAGATCCCACATGCCTTGGAGCGACTAAGCCTGTGCGCCACAACTATTGAGCTTGTGCTCTAGAGCCCGAGAGCTGCCAACTTCTGATCCTATGAATTGCAACTACTGAAATCCACACGTCCTACAGCCCATGCTCCACAACAAGAGAAGCCACCACAGTTAGAAAGCAATACATCACAACTAGAGAGCAGCCCCTGCTCTCCACAACTAGGAAAAAGCCTCTGCAGCCAGCACAGAAAATAAAAATAAATTTTTTTAAAAAGTGTCTTTAAAACATATATTATTAATTAACCCTCTCAACAAAGTAGAACTGTGGGTTGGTTTGATCATTCTCCAATTGAAAGTTATTGCTCCATGGCTTCCACAGAAGGAAGTTGAGGCTGCTGGAGAAACTGGTCCAATTATATGTGGTGCAAGTAGACTGCCCAGATGAATCAATCAGCATGCTTTCTGCCCCAGTCATCTTAGAGAGAAATACAACCTGTTCCAATAACTGAGTCCAGTCTCCAGTCACTCAGTTGTGTCCAATTGTTGTGACCCTGTGGACTACAGCACACCAGACTTCCCTGTCCTTTATCATATCCCAGAGCTTGCTCAAATCATGTTCACTGAGTTGGTGATGCCATCCAGCCATTTCATCCTCTTTCGTCCCCTTCTCCTCCTGCCTTCAATCTTTCCCAGCATCAGGGTCTTTTCCAATGAGTTGACTCTGCATCAGGGGGCCGAAGTATTGGAGCTTCAGCATCAGTCCTTCCAATGAATAATATTCAGGACTAATTTCCTTTAGGATTGACTGTTTGATCTCCTTTTTGTCCAAAGGGCTCTCAAGAGTCTTCTCCAACACCACAATTCAAAAGCATCAATTCTTTGGTGCTCAGGCTTCTTTATGATCCAGTTCTCACACCTATACATGACCACTGGAAAAACCATAGCCTTGACTAGACAGGCCGTTGTCAGCAAAGTAATGTCTCTGGTTTTTAATATGCTGTCTAGGTTGGTCATAGCTTTTCTTCCAAGGAGCAAGCATTTTTTAATTACATGGCTACAGTCACCATCTGCAATGATTTTGGAGCCCAGGAAAATATAAAGTCTGTCACTGTTTCCTTTGTTTCCCCATCTATTTGCCAGGAAGTGATGGGACTGAATACCATGATCTTACTTTTTTTAACAGTGAGTTTTAAGCCAGCTTTTTCCACTCTCCTCTTTCACATTCATCAAGAGGCTCTTTAGTTCCTCTTTGCTTTCTGCCATAAGTGTGGTGTCATCTGCATATCTGAGGTTATTAACATTTCTCCTGGCAACCTTGATTCCAGCTTGTGCTTCATCCAGCCTGGCATTTCACATGATGTACTCTGAATATAAGTTAAATAAGCAGGGTGAAAATATACAACCTTGACGTACTCCTTTCCTAATTTGGAACCAGTCCATTGTTCCATGTCTGGTTATAACTGTTGCTTCTTGACCCACATACAGGTTTCTCAAGAGGCAGGTAAGCTGTTCCAGTATTCCCATCTCTTTAAGAATTTTCCACAGTTTGTTGTGATCCACACAGTCAAGGGCTTTGGCATAGTCAATGAAGCAGAAATAGAGGTTTTTCTGGAACTGTTTTGCTTTTTCTGTGATTCAGCAGATGTTGCCAATTTGATCTCTGGTTTCTCTGCCTTTTCTAAATCCAGCTTGAACATCTAGAAGTTGTCTATTCATGTACTGTTGAAACCTAGTTTGGAGGATTTTGAGCATTATCTTGCTAGCATGTGAAATGAGTGCCATTATGTGCTAGTTTGAACAATCTTTGACATTGCCCTTCTTTGGGATTGGAATGAAAAGTGAAATTTTCGAGCTCCTGGGGCCACTGCTGAGTTTTCCCAATTTGCTGGCATATTGAATGCAGCACTTTCACAGCATCATCTTTTAGGATTTGAAATAGCTCAGCTGGAGTTCCATCACCTCCACTAGCTTTGTTCATAGTGATCCTTCCTAAGGCCCACTTGACTTCACACTCAGGGATGTCTGGCTCTAGGGGAGTGATCACACCATCATGGTTATCTGGGTCATGAAGATCTTTTTTTGTATAGTTCTTCTGGGTATTCTTGCCACCTCTTATTATCTTCTATTTGTTAAGTCCATACCACTTCTGTCCTTTATTATGCTCATCATTGCATGAATTTCTTGAAGAGATCTCTAGTCTTTCCCATTCTATTGTTTTCTTCTATTTCTTTGCATTGATCACTGAGGAAGGCTTTCTTATCTCTCCTTGCTATTCTTTGCAACTCTACATTCAGAGGTGTGTATCTTTGCTTTTCTCCTTTGCCTTTGACTTTTCATTTCTCAGCTATTTATAAGGCCTTGACAGACAACCATTTTACCTTTTTGCATTTCTTTTTCTTGGGGATGGTTTTGATCACTGCCTCCTGTAGAAGGTCACTAATCTTTGCCCATAGTTCTTCAGGCACTCTGTCTATCAAATCTGATCCCTTGAATCTACTTGTTATTTCTACTGTATAATCATAAGGGATTTGATTTGACAAGATTCTGACTTAGAAAACTGTTGTGCCTTCTCAACACTTGTCTTTAAAAACCTGAGATGCTCAGTTTTCAAATATGATCAACTTGCAATGAGAAAATGTTCTCTGACTTTATAAAACAGGCAATAGTAATGTAATCAAAAATTCATTAAAGCTGTTTTTCCCTGCATTGCATTGACAACCCTTTGAATATTATACTATATTAAGCTTAGAAGTGAAAGTCACTTAGTTGTGTCCGACTCTTTGTGACCGCAGTGGACTGTAGCCCACCAGGCTCCTCTGTCCATGGAATTCTCCAGCCAAGAGTACTAGAGTGGGTAGTCATTCCCTTCTCCAGGCATCTTCCTGACCCAGGGATTGAATAAAAGTCTCCTACTTTGCAGGTAGATTCTTTACTGTTGGAGCCACCAGGGAAGCCCTCTCCCACATAAAAAAAGTGTTAGTTGCTCAAGTGTGTCTGACTCTTTCAACCCCACAGAATGTAGCCTCTGTCCATGGCATCCTCCAGGTAAGAATACTAGAGTGGATAGCCATTTGCTTCTCCAAGGGGATCTTCCTGACCCTCCCCCGATTATATATTTTATAGTATAAAGATATTCCTTAAACTAAATCCTAGTTTTACTTACAACTGCATTGGTCTCTCCTTATTTGACACGGAGTATTTGTACTGGAGCACATCTTGATAAGGATTCAAGCCTGTTGAAACTGGTTGAAACTCAGGGTGGAGTCTGCATGAGAGGCCCATATGGTTATACCTTGAACACAGTCCAGTGACACTCTTTTTATTACGAGTTCACAGAGTTCATAGGCAATTCATGTAAACTCAAAATGTCTTGAGTAGTCACGTCAAAGACTATTTACATCTTGGGGACACCTAAGCCTCAGTTTATGACTCACCTCTATATATCAAGAAGTTGCCGTAGTCATCACCTTGGAATTTAGCATAGGTACAAGTAACTCTCATTACTTACTTGGGATTTGGATGATTTTAAAACCAGAAAGTCACTAAATCTAGCGGAGTCACCATGTTCATTCTTTTAGAGCTTTCTTTGCATTCCCTTTGGTTTCACTCATAACTCTGGTAAAAAAGATAAACATCATATAAGTAGATAAAAATTTCTGAAAATCTGTCTTCACAGCCATCAAAGGAAGATAGTTCTTTTGAGATTTTCCTTCTGGACTGCTTTGTCAGAAGAATGCTCTGATAAAATGTTTTCACATGTGTTTTATCATGCATAATATTCAGCAAATCATAACACAAACTTTATTATACAGTCTCAGGAAACAGGTAATAAGTGTTATTACTTTGTGTTCAGTGATAGAAACATTAAGGCTGACAATAACCAGTGATTTTAAAATAATGATTAAATTCCAGCTAAACTAGTCCTTGACAAGCATTTACTGAAAGTGCCTGAGGAAACAGCAGCAGTAATGGCAGTGATGATAAAACATCGCGGGATAGACTTGTCTCTTTAATGCCCGTGACTCTTGAGCAATGGGTGTGATTAACAAGCCATGGAAACCACTGTAGGAGCATTCTGTGACATGCCTTAGGGAGACCTTTGTGCTCAGATATACTAGCTAATGGTATTTTGTAGTGATTTGGTAAATCATTGAATTCTATTGGCTTTTTAAATATTTGAGAATATATTTTTAAAAATATAAAGTCTGGTTTAGAGTTGAAAGGTTTTTTTTGTTTTGTTTTGTTTTTTAACTCTCACAGTAACTTCCCAGCCTGTCATCAGCTTCTGTGGAAAGTCTGGATTGTCTGTCTCTCGGCATGTGAGATGAAGCACCAACAGTAGAATTTTATTTTGAAATCCAGGAATGTCATCAATCTGCTGAAATTATGTTCATCATTACTAAACAATGTTGGTATAAATACTACACAACAAAATTATGACTTGTTAATCTTTCGTTTGGACTTTTACAATACACAAATCAAGAAAGAATGTCTTATGCATTTCTTTCTGTTCACGCATACCTAAAGTAAGTGTATTTTTAAATTATACTATCTGCAGTCATATCACTGTTATAGGTTTTTAAAAATATAAAGTTTTGGGGAAATAAAAGTTATTTGAAATATATGTGCTCACAATGACAGTAATATGACTGCCAAAGTGAATTATGAAAGTCTGCTAGCTGAGGATTTGTTGAAAATAAGTTTGTAAGATAGATTTTCAAGGAAAAATCATGTGAAGATAGGTTGAAAGTATTTCTTTTTAATAAACGTTTCTATTGAATTAACACAAGAAACAAGCCACTTCTTAGGACCTCTCAGATGGTGTACACACATAGGCATGTGTAAGGATGCTCCCAGCGCAGAGATCCTCAGATGCTCTGGTTCATGGCATTTTTACTGTTGGTGAATTTTTTTATGGTGAACCCTAGGACAAAAACAAACAAACAAACAAACAAAAACACTAATGGTTCTATTAAGTATTTAGACCCAAATTTAATAATCATATTGTAGTAGTAGTCGCATATGTAGTGTGTGACAGGTTTTGCTGTGCTTACCTCAAAACTGAAAAATATTTGTGACACTTCTGTATGTTTACAGCACCCACACAATTTACGAACCATGGTCCTTGCGGCATTAAGGGCAAAACACTGGTAATGACTTAAATATTCATGAATCAGAGGATGTTTAAATGACAGTGTATCTGTATGCTAGAGTACTATGTAGGAATTGAAAAGATTGAAATAGATCTGTGTATACTGATGTAGAAAGGTCTCCAACATATGTCATTGAGAGAAACTTGGAAATTTGCAGAGGGTTCACTGTGATATAATACCATTCAAAACACGTTGTACAAGTATATGGAAAGTAAAACTGGATGTAATTTCCAACACACACACACAGTGTGTATATGTGTGTGTGTGTGTGTGTGTGTGTGTATGTGTATGTTTGTTAATACATAGATCCATACATGGATCCATGGATCCATAAATAGATCCATTTTCTCTGTTTCAGGCAGCACACATCTTGTCTGCTGATCCCAAAGGCTCCCTGATCTGTTCAGGGTATCCCCACCCCTTACTGTTGGCTGCTCTGAAGTGTGGGTTGGGTAGGCCAGGTTTCCTCCTAACAATAATAATCTTTTCCTAAAATTTCTCTGTCTGGCTCTGCATATTCCCTTGGTTCCTTTTCCCTACTTTTTAAAATAAATAAGTTTGAAAAAGGAGTTACATTGTGAAGGGAGTCAAAAAACCCGTGTGGTGTTTTCCTGATGCTAGGAGGAACTCAGTTACAATCTTAACACCTTCCCAAGGGCCCTTCCATTCTGAACTCTCCCTGGCTCAGTTTTCCAGACCTCAGGTTGACACATTTCTCTGCAAGTGTGATGTCTTCCATCTAACTTTTCCTATGGGGGCCTCTTACATGTGACACAGAACACTCCAAACTCTGCCTGTTAACAAGTCTTACTTCTCCACAGGCCACGTCCCTGCCCTTCTGTAACTATGTTTCTTGTTTACTGGATCTCCAGCACTAGGTAGGAAAGAGTTCTCTTGCTCATTTCTGACTGTCACAGTCTTTCTACAGTGTGATTTACACACACACACACACACACACACACACACACTTATTTCTGTTTTAGGACTTGTGGTTATTTCTGGCATGCCATCAATATCACCTTCTCACAGAGGCCTTTCCCAACCTTCCTGAGTTTAAGCAGTTACCCAGGTAGGGTTGCCAGACAAAATACAGGAGGCTGAGTTCAATTTAAATTTTAGATAAGCAGCAAATAATTTTTTTTGTAAACACATGTCCCAAATATTGCATGGGACCTATTTGCACTAAAAAATTATTCATTGTCCATCTGAAATTAAAATTGAACTCGGTTTCTTGAGTTTTATTTGCTAAGCCTGGCAACCCAACTTCTGATCATTTTATGACACAACACTCCATGGTCATTTTCTCCTTGCACTTAGCAGTAGGTCATATTCTCTTGTTCATTTGTTTATTCGTGTGTTTAATGCCTGTCTTCCTCTACAGCGGCTTCTCTGGTGGCTCAGACAGTAAAGAATCTGCCTGCAATGTAAGAGACATGAGTTCGATCTCTGGGTGGGGAAGATCCCCTGGAGAAGGGGAATGGCTAACCACTCCAGTATTCTTGACTGGAGAATTCCAGGGACAGAGGAGCCTGGCAGGCTACAGTCCATGGGGTCAAAAAGGGTTGGACATAACTGAGTGACTAACACTTTCACTTTCCTCTATGGGAACATAGGATCAGTGGGAACAGGAACCCCATCTATCTACCTTACTTTTTGTGTAGTTCCAGAGACTAGAACACTGTCTAATATATAGTAGATACTCAATACCTTTCTTCAGGGAATGAATATATATCTTCCAAAGACTAATGTTAACTGAAATATTTTAAACCAAAATATTCCTCACTTCCTCTTTTTGTAAGGAACCTCACCTTTCATGGAGTTCTAATGTCACATAATTATAGACAATGTGGTTTATTCTTTACTGTTCCCACTTCACAGCTTCCAGAGTATGAAAGGAGTCCTATAATCCATTACAGAAAGAAAAGCTTTGACAAAAACATTAAAAAAGCAGATTATGGTTAGTAACCTTGATAAAGTAAAAGGAAGTCATGTCTTTTACCAATTACATATATTTTAGCTGTTTAAAAAACTTTAATAAAAACATTCAGGAATATATTAAATTTTAACTTATAGGACACTGTCAACATACTGAGTTGTCCTGGTGA
Organism: Neotragus pygmaeus; assembly: GCA_006410875.1. NCBI lineage: Eukaryota > Metazoa > Chordata > Mammalia > Artiodactyla > Bovidae > Neotragus > Neotragus pygmaeus. The sequence goes on along the minus strand of SJYV01016155.1, from coordinate 255,925 downwards.
TAACTTTAACTGATTTTTGGCAAAAAATCTCACAAGAAAGGCTTAACTATCTATGCATAGTTTTGAACTTTTTATAAATGTAGTATTATATGTAATTCATGAACTTAAAAAATTACTTTGTTTTTAAAGTAGTTGGCTTTCTTGTAGTGGAAGGAAGGGTAAATTAATTGTTTCTTCTTCATCCTAGTAAATGATTTTTCTTGAATATTTATAGCCTTGGAATGTAAGTTCCACAGAATATTAATCTTATTGATAGAATGTAAAACTATATGTAGTCTTTGTCCCAAAAAAGTTTCTACATCTTCTTTGGCTGAAGTTGGCTTAGTGGTCTTTAGACAAAATAATCTGAGTAAAATTAAAAGTTGAGTAATCAAGAGGGGAATCTAATCAATAAGGACTGATTTTGCATAATTCAGGCTTCCTTTTTCTTAATTCCAGATGTATGGGTCAGAGGATTTTAAATTACATAACAGTTTCTAAAATACACCCTATTTATATGAAGTCTACTTCTGCTTTATTGACTGCACCAAAGCCTTTCTGTGGATCATAACAAACTGGAAAATTCTTAAAGAGATGGGAATACCAGATCACCTGACCTGCCTCTGAGAAATCTGTATGCAGCTCAGGAAGCAACAGTTAGAAATGGACATGGAACAACAGACTGGTTCCAAATTGGGAAAGGAGTACATCAAGGCTGTATATTGTCACCCTGCTTATTTAATTTATATGCAGAGTACATCATGAGAAATGCCGGGCTGGATGAAGCACAAGCTGGAAGCAAGACTGCCAGGAGAAATATCAATAACCTCAGGTATGCAGCTGACACCACCCTTATGGCAGAAAGCAAAGAAGAACTAAAGAGCCTCTTGATGAAAGTGAAAGAGGAGAGTGAAAAAGTTGGCTTAAAGCTCAACATTCAGAAAACTAAGATCATGGAATCTGGTCCCATCACTTCCTGGCAAATAGATGGGGAAACAATGGAAACAGTGACAGACTTTATTTTAAAGTTAAAGTGAAGTTGCTTAGTCATGTCTGACGCTGTGCGACCCCATGAACTATATAGCCTACCAGGCTCCTCTGTCCATGGGATTTTCCAGGCAACAGTATTGGAGTGGGTTGCCATTTCCTTCTCCAGGGGTTCTTCCTGACCCAGGGATTGAACCCAGGTCCCCCACATTGCAGGTAGACTCTTTACCGTCTGAGCCACCAGGGAATCCCAGACTTTATTTTGCGGGGCTCCAAAATGACTGCAGATGGTGACTGCAGTCATGAAATTAAAAGACACTTGCTCCTTGGAAGAAAAGCTGTGACCAACATAGACAGCATATTAAAATGCAGAGACATTACTTTGCCAACAAAGGCCCGTCTAGTCAAAGGTATGGTTTTTCCAGTAGTCATGTATGGATGTGAGACTTAAGAGTATAAAGAAAGCTGAGTGCCGAAGAATTGATGTCTTTGAACTGTGGTGTTGGAGAGTCCCTTGATTGGAGAGTCTCTTGAGAGTCCCTTGGTTTGCAAGGAGATTCAACCAGTCCATCCTAAAGGAAATCAGTCCTGAATATTCATTGGAAGGACTGATGCTAAAGCTGAAACTCCAATACTTGGGCCACCTGATATGAAGATCTGACTCATTTGAAAAGACCCTAATGCTGGGAAAGACTGAAGGTGGGAGGTGAAGGGGACGACAGAGGATGAGATGGTTGGATGGCATCACTGACTCAATAGACATGAATCTGAGTAAACTCCAGGAGTTGGTGATGGACAGGGAAGCCAGGGGTGCATTCAGTTCATGTGGTCGCAAAGAGTCGGACATGACTGAGCGACTGAACTGTACTGAAGGATGACATTAATGACTGTAGTGGGGTGTGTGTGTGTGTGAAGCTTAAAAAGTATATGATGGAAACTTCTGGTGAATTTTAAGTTTCCAGTTAATGTGTGTGCAACATATGTGTAACATATCAATATTTTGCTCTCGAAATGAGACCGCTCTTGGACATTGATAATCAAAGAAAGCATCTATCGCAATATTCAGAAATCCCCCCAATGTTAACTGGGATGTTTGATTTTGCAGTCTGTTTCAGAGCAGCTGCTAAAGGTGCTTCAGCATGATTAGAGGGCCTCCAGTTATCAGTCTGTGAGAGCAATGAGGATTTGCTTGAGGGGAACAAGGAGAAAGCCGAAGGCTGTGGGGCAGTTGTAATGAGCAGGCAGTGGACTCCAGCAGACTTCCCTGTGGGTGTATCCTCTCTTCTGCCCTGTGTGTGAGTGCTCAGTGGTGCATATTAGCTGATGGAACCCCCTTCCTGTTGAACTGGGACAGAACTGAGAAGGGGAGGGTGTAGCTCTAGAGGGTTCTGAAACCTAAGAACAAGCTTCCTTTCCCACCACTTTCCGCTGAGTCAGTTCACTGCAGAGTGCTCGGCAGGGGCTAGAGGCCTTTGTGTTCAGATTATTTTACTAGCTTCTAAGGCCACACCCTTTGCTCCACAAACAGAACACTTTGTGCTTCCGGAGGGGAGGTCCTACTTTGACCACAGCCCAAGGATTTCAAAGCTGCCCAGCCGAGCCTTGCCTATTGTGATGTAGAGTTTAGGCGAGAGGATCTCCAGGTCACAATGCAGACTTAGAATTGCTGGCCAATGGAGGCTTTGAACAATGATTGATTATGTCACTTAAAACAGGCCCAGCAATCCATTTATTACACACCCCAAACTGAAAAAGTACAGTGACAGTGAGAGAAATGGAATAATGTCATCTGAGAAAAATCCATACTTTTTTTTAGCAACACAGTAGCATTCATAGGGCTTCCTTGGCCCAGTGGTTAAAAAAAAAAAAATCTGCCTGCCAATGCAGGAGACACAAGAGACACAGGTTCAATCCTTGGGTGGGGAAGATCCCCTGGAGAAGGAAATGGCAACCCACTCCAGTATTCTTGCCTGGGAAATCCTCTAGACAGAAGAGCCTGGTATACTACAGTCCATGGGGTTGCAAGAGTCGAAAATGACTGAATGACTAAACAACAACAAATCATTTATAGCAAATACCCATTTATACATGATTGGATAGTAAATGGTCCATTAGTCTATCCAGGCATCTGTAGAGCAGAGTAGGGCAGTGGAAGGAGGGTTGAATTTATAGACTGAGCTACAGCTGGAGGTATCCATTTCTTCCTTCCCAGCAGAGCAACAATCATCTTCATGAGATGTTAGTCTCGTTCCTGTTCTTCATTGGTGTGTTCCAGGCTCAAATGTCTCTTGTGTAGTATTACATTTTGAAACCAATACAAAATTTCTTATGGTTTAATGGAGATTACAGGCACTGTATTAAATGCTTTATTTTCTTGTTTAATTCTCAGCATAACTTTATGAAGTTACTTCTGTAATCCGCTTTTCATGAATAAGGAAAAAGCAGCTTAGACATCTTAAGTCTCTAAACAGGGTCACTCAGTGAATATTGGGAAAAACTAGGGTTCCAACAAAGCCTGGTGGAGTCCAGAGCTCAAGATCTTAACCACTGAGAAATTCAGCCCGTTAATAACACCAGCCTTTGCATGAAGAAGGGCTTGGGGTGGGCTGGAAGTCTGATCTGATCACGTAGGGGCCAGAGGATTTGCTGTGGATGGTTGGCTTAGAGGGCACACAATTTTTATTTGGATTTGATGTTTGTGGGGTATATTGATAAACAGCCAGTGCTAGTAGACAGCTACCCCCTCTCCCCCTGGCCTAGCTAGCCCTCTTCCCTACCCTTGCAGAATCACCATTGCTTCTTTAATAGCTTTATAAACTTCATACCTTCATGTTGTTGTTCAGTCGCTAAGTCATGTCCGACTGTTTGCAACCCCATGGACGGTTGCCTGCCAGGCTTCTCTGTCCATGGGGTTTTCCAAGCAATAATCCTGGAGTAGATTGCCACTTCCTACTCCAGGGAATCTTCCCAACCCAGGGATGAAACTGACATCTCCTGCTTGGCAAGCAGATTCTTTACCAACTGAGCCACCTGGGAAGCCCCATAAATATCCCCATATTCAATAGGGGATATCATTTTTGTTCCAGCCAAGCCAATCTTATTATTATTTCTCCCATTTTACTATCAGACCCCTCTTTTTTTTTGTTGTTTAACTTTATTTTACTTTACAATACTCTATTTGAAATGGACATTCGCTATCATCTAGCAAGCTATGTCCTAACCCTTCTGCAAAGTGAATCTCATAAACATTTTATTATTGACATTTTTCTAAAGTCTCATAGAGTTCATTATTGACATTTTTCTGAAGCCTCACAATTAAACCAATCCTATCAAGTTTCAATCTTTACATGAAATATTGTTCAACAACTTATCCTGCGTTTTTTAAAATAAAATCCAACTGGGTCTGTTTGAAGTAGTTAAAAAAATTTTTGATTTCCGTATGCTTGTGTTTCTACTTTTAAATTTTGATATGATTTTCATATCAGTCCCAAAACAGTACAGATATCATTTATTTGGTGAGCCCTGAAACTGATTGCAAATAATTCTAAGAAGGGCTTTTTTCNTGATTTCCGTATGCTTGTGTTTCTACTTTTAAATTTTGATATGATTTTCATATCAGTCCCCAAACAGTACAGATATCATTTATTTGGTGAGCCCTGAAACTGATTGCAAATAATTCTAAGAAAGGCTTTTTTCGTTTTATTTTTTTGGTAAGAGCGAGCTGATGTGATCACTCCTTCTGGAAACACTGTTCTTGTGGCTTCTGTAGCAGCTAAGTTATCTGAGTGTCTTTCTGCCTCCTTTGCAGCTTCTCTTCTTTGCTAGTTTTTTCTTCTCTATTAAACTGCTAAATGCTGGATTACTTATATTTGACTTTGGTTTCTCTATCCCTTTCTAACTTCATCCAGCCCCCCAGATTTAAAAAACCGTCTCTACACTGATGAGTCTAAAATTTTCATCTTTGGTCCTGACATCTCCTCTAGTTCTAGTGTCTAGTTCGTATCTCCTTTCATGTGGATGGTAACACTGTTTGCCACATGGGCAAAGAAGAACTTTAAATCTTCTCTCAAAACGATTTCTCTCTCCGTCTTGTCCATCCTAGTTAATCAGACCACCATCTACCCTACTGTTCATAGTATTTCATGGTCTTTATTTCCCCCTGCACCTCTCCACATCTCTTCCATCTTTTTCTTTCTCTAACAGACTAGCCCCCCAGTCCCCTTTCCTCCTCCCCNCCATCTCATTAGAACTGATTCAAATTTATTCTTTTTAATGGCAGACTAATACTCCATTGTGTATATATGCCACAGCTTGCTTATCCATTCATCTGTTGATGGACATCTAGGTTGTTTCCATGTCCTGGCTATTACAAACAGTGCTGCAATGAACATTGGGGTACATGTGCATGCACGAATGTTTTTAATTGTCATAGTCTAAACCAGAACCATATGGAGAGAATTTCTTAAAAAATGAAGATCCAGGAGTCTCCTCTAAAGGCAGAGCTCATCTTAGTAGGAAGTGATGTTGATGATTAGTAAAAATAGACAAGCAGCAGAGAAAGAAAAATCAGAAGATGGAAGGAGACTTCAGACCCTTCATCTATCATCATACAAAGTACTCCAACTGCAATATTATTCTTTCCTATGATATTTAAATTGAAAGAAGTTTACATTTATACTACTAAAATTAAAAACAGGGTTAGAAAACACAAACGGTGCTGTTTAAAATGAAAACTCATTCTATCAAATACACAAAAATATCTATTTCCATGCCCTGATNCAACTGCAATATTATTCTTTCCTATGATATTTAAATTGAAAGAAGTTTACATTTATACTACTAAAATTAAAAACAGGGTTAGAAAACACAAACGGTGCTGTTTAAAATGAAAACTCATTCTATCAAATACACAAAAATATCTATTTCCATGCCCTGATGTTATTCAGCCAAAGGAATCATTTTTTTTTCAATTTTTCTTCATATTTCATGATTATAAAATATTTTCTATTCTTGTAATTCTCATCTAATTCTGTTTGTTGCTCTCTAATGTTTTTAAAATGAAATGTCAAGAATTAACAATAGCTTTCATTTTGAACTCTAATAGAGTAAAAGGAACTATTTCCTTCACTTTTCTTGTTGGTATCTGTATATTCATGCACCCAAAATGTAAATTAATGTTTCAGAATTTATTTCACACTTCTGTCTAATATTGACCTCATAATCAAAATTTTCCAACATTTCACACATGAACCACTGCCAAGCAAGGTCACTTTCCCTGAATAGATTTGGCAATCACAGAAAATCAATAGCTGAATTCAAGTAAGTGAAATTTCCAAAAGGAACAGCAAAACATATAAAAAACAAAGGCATACAGACAGCGAATTAAGATCTGAATGTTGGAAGATAAAATTAATATCTAAAATATTTTGGTAAGGAAATTGAAAATTAAAACAAGAATGCTATGTGTAAAATAAGCAAAGAAGGCATATTTAGAGCCAATAAATATATTAAGTTATTACCGGAGTTTACTCAGTAGAAACCCTGAGATGTTTTGCTACTGAATGGGTTAAGAAGAAGAAGAAAAAAGCTTAATAAGTTTGTTCTTGAAGCATAAATTAAATAGATTAAATGAGGAGATATGCAAGACTAAACATGGATAAGAGGCTAATATATGGTTAAAAAAAAGTATAATATCAGATACATTCATTTTAAAGCATTAGAACTGAGACAAAATAATACTCTAGGAAGGTAACTGGTCAGAAAATGTTTTCCAGTAACAGAGTAACCCATGAGCATCTGGAGCACACTGGACCTTCATGTTTCCAACAGAATTTGAAATCATTTTAATTTTGACAAACATATCACAACACATGATCAATCTATAGTCTCAAAAATAAGTTTAGCTCGAGTTGTTTAGAATGTTGAGTGTCTTAGCTAGGACATTCCTATTTCTGTTTACATGTATATTTTACTGTAAAGAATATTTTTAATGTGTTAAAAACTATATTGATACTATTGTGTGATAAATTCCAGATCAGTTCAAGCAGTTGCAAGGAAAACATTTTTATTATTAAATTAATAATTTCAAACCAGACCAGAAGGGACCATTATCCCACTGGAAATGGAGGCATATTGTTCTTTGGCTTAGCTAAGCCAGGAACTCTGAAATGTAATGAAATGTGCATAACTAAATGACAGAAGTTGGATTTTGATATTTTGGTAGATGAAGTATTTGTTTACATTAATTTTATATGGTTCATATAATTTGAATAGTAATAATGTGCCCTATCATGGAATATTTCAGAAAAAGAATTTGACAATAGAAGTACAAAGCATGCATCTCCTTTCTTTATTTATAGGTTTTATTTAATTTACTAATCTTCTTAAAGGATTAAAGAAAAGAATTAAAATAATATTGAGATTCTGTCTAAGAATAACAATAAGGAGATTTAAATGTCTGATTGTCATTAGTAATTTAAAAAGGTGCTAAAGCTCAAAATAAGAGTTTCTAAATAAATAGCAACTATAAAGCTTAATGAGATTTGTTTCATATAAATTACTCCTTTGAGTTGCAAAGAGAAAGTTATATGCTTTAGAGTTGGCTGTTCCAGTAATAAAAATCAAATCATTAATAATATTAATAATAACAATAGCAAAAATGGTTAACATTTTATATAGTGCTTGTTATATTCTAGGCATTCTATTAAGCATTTTTAGAATGATTGCTTTTAAGATATAAAATGATCAGTATGAAAATGTTCTAATTGATTATTCAATTCTAGAATGAAGATAGCATTTAAAGAACATACTATAAAGTCCACCCATTTAAAGTGTACACTTTAAATGATTTTAATCCTTCTGTTAAAATATCTACATATATAATATGTCTATAAATACAGCAAGAAATCAAAGAGAAAAATATAAAATAGGATTATAGTATTATAGGACTATTTACTGACTGATAATCAATTTACATCTTTTATGAAAAATGGTACAAAAAGACAAATTTACGAACACACACACACACACACACACACACACACACATCATTTGATTTACATACCTAAATATTTTCCCTTTTAGTATAAAAGTTCCCAGGAATTCTGAAATCCAATATTCACTATCCCAATAAATACTTTAAAATATACTATCACTATCTTTTTTTTTCTCCATAAATCATACAGACAAATGCATACCTAATATATCATGCTATGATAAAAAGTGTACTAGATATCTCAGGCTTCCATGACAAAATACTGAAGACTAGGTGGCTTAGACAACAGGAAATTATTTCTTATTGTTTGGAAGGATGAAAAGTTTAATATTAAAATGTAGTGTTACTGGATTCTCTAAGGACTCTCTTCTGAGCTGTCAGATGACTATCTTTTCACTGTGTCCTCACATGAAAAAGAGAAAGGGGAAGCAAATTCTACAGTGTCTCTTCTCATAAGGGCATCCTGAGGGGCTTGCTATGATGACCTCACCTCCAAAGCCTCCATCTCCAAGCACCATCACATTTGGGGTAGGATTTCAACACTGAATTTTGGTTAATATACCTCAGTCCATGGGCTTTCCAGGTGGTGCTAGTGGTAAAGAACCTGCCTGCCAGTGCAGGAGACTTAAGAGACACAGGTTCAGTTCCTAGGTCAGGAAGATCTCCTGGAGGAGGGCATGGCAACACACTCCAGTATTGCCTGGAGAATCCCCATGGACAGAGAAGCCTGATGGGCTACAGTCCATAGTGTTGCAAGGAGTCAGAAATGACCGAAGCAACTTAGCATGCACAAAACTGAGTCCATGTTACAGAGGTTGTTTGAAAAATGTAAAAGAAAAAGTTTTCCACAGTGGCTGTACTAGTTTACATTCCCACCAACAGTGTAAGAGGGTTCCCCTTTCTCCACACCCCCTCCAGCATTTATTGCTTGCAGACTTTTGGATCGCAGCCATTCTGACTGGTGTGAAATGGTACCTCATTGTGGTTTTGATTTGCATTTCTCTGATGATGAGTGATGTTGAGCATCTTTTCATGTGTTTGTTAGCCATCNTTGCAGACTTTTGGATCGCAGCCATTCTGACTGGTGTGAAATGGTACCTCATTGTGGTTTTGATTTGCATTTCTCTGATGATGAGTGATGTTGAGCATCTTTTCATGTGTTTGTTAGCCATCCGTATGTCTTCTTTGGAGAAATGTCTATTGACATTTCAACAAGTTTTATATTCATTATCCCTTTGACTTGAACATTCATGTAAAGACTCAGAAAGGATCGTGCTTTTATTAGAAATGATTATAGTCGACTTTTTATTTCCTGCTTCCTCATTTCTTTTTTTTCCTTATTGATTAACAGCAAACGTGCACTGTATGATTTCCCAGCCTTCCTTGATATAAGCTCTTTCACTCACCACAGCCCAGCAAGTTTTGTTTTATTTCTTCCCTGAATGTGCATGCCTAGTTTAGACAAACAGCTCTTTAGAAGTAGGAGTAATAGTGATTAAGCACCCTTGAATTCAACTAGAATGTGTCATATTGATTTAATTATAATCTTTATAATATGATCCTGAGTAATTGGGAACAAAATACATAACTATAGAAATTTCCTAAAAAGGAAGAAATCTAGTGTGAGGAAAAAATACAGCAAATACTCTTAATTTTGACAATTCAGTTNTCAACTAGAATGTGTCATATTGATTTAATTATAATCTTTATAATATGATCCTGAGTAATTGGGAACAAAATACATAACTATAGAAATTTCCTAAAAAGGAAGAAATCTAGTGTGAGGAAAAAATACAGCAAATACTCTTAATTTTGACAATTCAGTTAAAGTCTGATGGATGGTATTTACCTTTCCTTTGGCTGGCCAGGATCTTGATCCATACAAAATCAATGTATCACAGAAGGAAAAGCCAGATTGTACACTGTGATTAATTTGTTCTTCTAAAAGAAAGTGGCACTCATGCCACAAAAGAGGGGGAGGATACTCTGTCTTCAGGAACTAGAATTATTCATGTTATTCCTGACCTCATCAGTCCCCCAATAGTAATTTTTAAATGGAAATTTACTGTTTTTTTTTTTTTTTTCTGGGATGGGCCTTCCTGTCTAGCAATACAGCTACTTCCATGTCATAATTACATAATTGTTATGGAAATTCCCTTTGAAAAGAATTACTTAAGAAAATTGTGCAACATTTCTCTCTAAACTTCTTAATATATATGTCACAATAAGAATAAATGGTGTGAAATTGTTTCTCTGAAACATTGTTACCATTAGAAAAAAACTAAAGTTTTAGTCGTCTATTGCTTCACCAAATAAACATCATCCTTGTCATGTTCATGAATTGATTTTTGTCTGTTTGACAACAGAATTCTTCACATGAGAGCTAAATTGTTTTGATTATGCAAAATATCACAATATGAAAGATGGAACAGCTGTAATTCCCTCATCGTTCCTCCTTTATCTGACCCAAATTATATACCAAAACTGAAAAAAACCAGTCCTTGGATAATGGAGTTAATTCACAAACAAATGAAAGCTAGAGAATAAAAAAAAAAAAAGAATAAGGCATAAAATATATTTCATGGTAGATAAAATCCATTTATCCATTTATGAATCATTCAGTACAGTCAGTTCAGTTCAGTTGCTCTCTTTGCAACCCCATGGACCGCAGTATGCCGGGCCTCCGTGTCCATCACCAACTCCTGGAGTTTACCCAAACTCAAGCCCATTGAGTTGGAGATGCCATCCAACCATCTCACCCTCTGTCGTCCCCTTCTCCTGCCTTCAATCTTTCCCAGCATCAGGGTCATATTGCCACCCATTTTCCACCAAATGGGTATAAAAATCTTGGTAGAGTAATGGAGATATGGGGAAGATTCAGATTTGGGGCCCTGCTCTACCCTCTTCCTTGTGTTCTTTAATGGCTACTCCCTTGTGGAAAAAAATGGGGAAGAGTTGCTGATAAAGCTTCAGAATTTCCCCTAGAAGGAGAGAGTAATAAATTCTCTGAACACTTGCTTTGGATAAAGAATTCTGTGGTCAGATGAGTTTGAGGATCACCATTTCTATACACACTCTGTCCGTGATTACAGCCATGGCCCAGTGCTGGTCCCATTCAGCCGGCCACCTTTGTAACACATTCTCCCGGAAGTTGTGCAGGCAATTCAAACTCCAGAATCGAAGTCATGGTTTTTTCCTGTCCACGTCTGCTTTCCTCCATTCATCTCCTGCCAGCTGCCCCTTTGTCCAAGTCAGAAATGGTATTCACCCTCTATACCTCTCCGTTTGTCACCAATCCTAACTCCTGCCTCCTGGATCAAAGTCATCTAGTTCTTTTTTTTCATATTCTTTACAGGTTATTACACGATATTGACTATCATTCTCTGTGCTATACCGTAAGACCTTTTTGTTTATCTATTTTACATATATAATACTTTGTCTCTGCTAATCCCAAACTCCTAATTTATTCTCCCACCCTTCTGCTTTGGTAACCGGAAGGGTGATTTCTATGTCTGTGTATTTCATGCCTTTCTGCTCTCTCTGACACACCCTCTTTTCCTTTGTTGTCAGTCAGGCCACTGTCTGCTCGTTTGGTTGACCTGCATTTATTCTCCTCCCTCAATTCATCCTTTACACTGTTGACATAAATTTCCTACACAAATCTGCCCCAGGAGCCCCTCTACTTAAAATATTTAAATTGTTCCTCTTCACGATAAAGTTCCTAGCTCACTCTTTCTACTTTGAACCTGTCTCTCCTTTACATGAATTCAGCGCTTCATGAGTTCCCTGAAGTTGACGCTCTGTTTTTCCATCAGTGTCTACACGTGCTGTTCTACTAAAAACACCCCTTCCTTGTGTGACTGGCCAATTCCCTCTCATATAAGGGCTGGCTCATCAGTAACCTTTCCTGACGTTTCTGCCTCCACCTATCTGAATTACGTGCCCCTCCTTCATGCTCCCTGAAAGTCTAGTCCATAACTCAGACGTAACACTGAAAGACACTACGATACTTATACCGGAAAGGGTATTGCCTCTGGAGTCATACAGATCTGGGCTTGAATTATGGGTTTACTGTTATATTAAAAATAAACACAGAAGTATAGTTAGGGAGTTTGAGACTCCCTATACTCAGGGAGTATACACTGCTATACTTAAAATGGGTAATGAACAAGGACCTGCTGTATAGCACAGGGAACTCTGACCAATGCTACACGTGGCAGCCTGGATGGGAGGGGAGTTTGGGGGAGAGTGGATACATGTATGTACACGGCTGAGGCCCTTTGCTGTTCACCTGAAACTACCACAATATTGTTAATCAGCTGTACTTCAATACAAAATAAAAAGTCAAAAAACAAAAGAAAACCCAGAAATATATTTTAACTTCAATATATACATATATTTTCACCTGAAACTGGTTATACTAATTCTTGTCATAGTGAGTCTATATACGTTTAAAATAAAGTATATAAAGTATAAAAATAGTACCTGATACAATATGATGGATAAAGTTGGAGCTGCCCCATAACCATGATTACATTGTATTCTTCTTGAGGTTCTCAGGGCCAGGAGCAGAATTGGCCCTCAGAAATGCTGACAAGATATCAGCATCTGATACTTTGCCAGCTTTCTCTTAAAATAGACTCTCTTATCTTGGATTTCCTGACACAGTTCTCATCCATGTTCCTTTTATCTCTCTGGCTGCTCTTCGCCTATATTTTGTTGGAGGTCCTCATATATGAAGGGAAGGGAAAACTTTTCCCCTGCCCTCTTAAATTTAGTCTCAGAGGCGTGCAAGTTAAATTGACAGAGGCAGATTCCCAGGAGAAAAGGCATAACATTTTATTTTTAATTTTACATGTCTTGGGGCCCCATGGAAAAAAAAAGAGAAAACCCAAAAAAGCAGACTTGGGGGCTTATATATCATTTTAACAAAGAATGATAAACTGTGGAAAGGTGACTAGGAAACATATAATAGGGTTGTTTCTTAAGGTTTGTTATGTAGACTCAAAGAAGTTCTTCAAGTGAGTCTTGGACAAATTGCAGTTGAAAATTTTGGCCTTAGATATTTCACTGTGGTTTTAATTACCAAGCATTTGCTAAGGATTTTGAAATCTATGTCCCCATCCTAGACCACCGTGTTCTTGGACTTCTCATCTATTTAGCCATCAGCTTCTTTGGCAGTTCCCTTTGGAAATTTTCAGGCAACGTGTTCAAAAGAGAATTTTTCATATTTCTCTACTGTATCTTATCTTAAAGGAAGGAACATCTACTCAAACACTCAAACCTCAAGACAGCCTTCTCCTCCCACTTCACATCCTCAGCTCCAGCTCAGAATTTGTGTACTATCTCTTGAATCTTTACACTTCTTTCTAACCCCATTGGTATACTCCCTGGTCTAAGCTTCAGTTATCTTTTATCTGAATTTCTATAACAGGCTTTTAACTAATCTGTATTCACAGTGGATAGTAATAAAGGCTGACTTCAGGATTCAAAAATCTCTGCTTGTCAACACTTTGCTTAGCCTCAGTTTCCTCTTCTATGAGATGAGGATAAAATAGTACTTCCCTCAAAGGGTTTTCAGGAGAGTTACACAAGGTAAGCTTGTGTAAAACTCTTTGTGCAGTTGGGCACATAGGAAGCTCCCAGTAAGGCTCAGTTGTGTGATGATCCACTGCTACCCTCTTCAACGCATCCGCCACCCAACATTAGTGTTTAAGGCAAATCAAATCACATTTCTATTAAAAACTCTGAAGTGGCTTTGTGACATCTTTAGAACATTGACCTTTATAAAGGCAGTATGACCATGATGTGTCTAGTCATAGTCTAAAGTCCCAATGCCATCTTTCACAAGCCTTCCTTTTTTTTTTTTTAATAAACTTTTTCATTGTGGAAAATTTGAAACATACACAAAAGTGGAAGGAGTAGTGTAATAAATCCCCGTAAATCCATTGACCAGTTAGCTTCAGGAATTATTAACACATGGCCAGTCTCATCTCATCTATATCAGTATCTTGTCCTCTCATTTTTTTTTAATACAGTAGGTCCATATTGGTTGTTTATTTTAAATATAGCAGTGTGTACCCTTCCTTTTTTATTTTTTTCTCCTAGAAGTTTTGGATTTCTTCTATTACATAAATGTACCAGCCTTTCCTTTGTATCCAGGCTTGCACACTTACACAGTTTTTCTTGTCTGGCTTATAGTTCTGCCACTTGCTACCTCCCAAGTTCCCCACCCTGCTATTGTTAAAAGAATCACACTCTTCTATTTTTTATTCTATCAGATTTTGGGAAAAAAGTTTTAAAATAATTTCCTTGGGGTGGATTCTGTTGCTTGAATTCAGTTTTCCTTTTTGTGGCGTTCATCCCAAGTGCAGTTTCTTTTTTCCGCATTATTCCTGTGTTCTCCTTTGATGACCGGGAGTGTGTCTGTCTTTCTCGTGACTGTATCTCAGTGCATAGTATGTTGAAGATACACAATAATATTCACTGAGTAAATGAATATTTTAATCAAATTATTGATAACATTCTGTTTCTCCTTTGATTTTCCTTCTCTGTTAAATTTAATTCAATTTTTTTCTAGAGTCTCTACTTTGGTTATTAGATTTGTGTTAGTAGTCTGTGAGATGTTATGGAAAAGCCCAAACAAACTTTTTGGCAACCCAATATTAAGTAAGAATGACTGAAGAATGTTCTAAGAATCTTAAGATTTCTCTCAGAGAAAGGTCTATGTCTTCAAAGTTTCCTTAGAAAGTAAATTCCCATGAATTATATATTTTTTTCTGTTCAACAAATAAAATTACTCTTTCAATAAAATTGAGGGTTCTTGATTATAAGAGGATTTCTTAATCATGTACAATATGTTACTCTAGTGTTCTTGCCTGGAGAATCCCAGGGACAGGGGAGCCTGGTGGGCTGCCATCTATGGGGTCGCACAGAGTCGGACACGACTGAAGCGACTTAGCAGCAGCAGCAGCATGTTGCTATTCTATTTAATAGGACAAAACTGATTTTAGGCCTATTTTTACCCTCCAAAAAAGATACTGTGTTTTATTTGGACAGGACTAAGTGTTTTATAAAATGTGTTTTGCTTATGGTTTAACTTTTTCTAGAATTGATCAGTTTTGTAAACTAATGCAAAAATCTGAAGTCTGTTGTAATGAATGTATCAGGAACCTTTAACTTGTTTTATATTTATTTATTGCTGTTTTCGAATAGCAAAGAGAATCTTTAGCTTTTTCTTCCTCCAGATTTATAGCAGGCCAACTAATTTGTCCACAGCTGTTTCATCATTCTTTCTGCTTACTCCACCTTTTTAAAATCCCTTCATTTGTTCCACGCTGAAATAAGTGAGAGAGTAACTCGTTAAAACCCGCCCTTTTAATTAGTTATGTTCTCTTAAAGCTCCAGTTAGGCACCCACAGTGCCTCCAAGATTTATAACCCAGGGTAATAGCTATAAATAGCCCATTTCTATCTGCACTTGTTTCAAAAAAAAAAAAAAGTGTTTTTGTAGATAAGGTCAGAAGTAAGGTTTGGTGAGCAATGTAATTCTGATGGGACTGCTAACCTGCTGCTGGATAGAAAATACTATGAGAAAAGAAAATTTGAGCCCTAGGTCTCCATTTCTACATTGTCATAAATCTTGAAGCCTGTGGCTCTCACATCTTATATTTCACACAGTCCCTCTGAGCCTCAGGTATTAGCTCTTCTCCCAGAATATGCATAGCTAATAATGATTTACTTGTCTTCTTGACTGTCTAATACATGCCATGGGCTATATTCCCTCTAATTTTCTAATTCTGTATCTTTTTAAATGAAGAAACTGCATCTCACTGTGGTTAATTAATGTGCCCCAATTCCCCTGTACCCTAAGTTGTGGGATCTGGTGTTCAAACCCAGATCTTCCTGATTCTGTAGAGTCTGTTCACTTTTCAGGGTGCCTCAATGCTTATCATATGCAGAGCAAGCTACCTCTGTCTCCAAGCGGTTGCTTTCATAAATGATCCTTCCACCATGTTCATATCTGTTGCAGCTCTCTGCACCTCCCCCTCACCAGATAGCCTTCATAGGCTCCTCCTTGGTCACCTTTCTCCACTACTCAGTTGTCCACAGAAATCTCACCAATAAAAGTCTGTTCTTTTGACTTTACAAGTGACTTAAAACTATATAATTTCTCTGGGAGGTTAATACTTCTTGCCAGTATTTGGTTAGTGTATGTTTTCAGTCAGTAGCTTTCCTTCTATCCATAGGCTGAGATCAGCTTTCCTGAATGCATGTAAGTTTTATAATGGGATGAGTAGGAAAGGAAAGATGGGTGGAGGTGAGTGTTAAGATATTCATCAAGTTCAGTTTCAGGGTAGAGCCCTTTCTAGGAAGAGCAGCTCTGAAACAAATGCGATTATATTGGGACTGCCGGAAGCTGGCACAGTCTGCAGCTCTCGAGCAGGTGACATGAAGGGTAAGGCACAGGGCAGGTCTCAGTCTTGGAGTGAAAAGTCGCAGAGTTAGCCGCTCTTCTGTGTCTGACTCTGCAAGCCCATGGACTGTAGCCCATCAGGCTCATCTGTCCGTGGGATTCTCCAGGCTTGAATACTGGAGTAGTTTGCCATTTTCTTCTCCAGGGGATCTTCCAGACCTAGGGATGGAACCCAGGTCTGCCATATTGCAGGCAGATTCTTTACCATTTGAGCCACCAGAGAAGCGCCTCCGACTTGGAGAGGTTTTCCATTGTGGGTAAGGGCAATCCATGAACCCTGGAAATGTGACACTGCTTCCCCATTTTTGCCCACTAGATTTTCCAGCCAAGGGGCTTCCATCTGTGCATGCTTGGTTTTGTTCTTTCTAAATCGTTTATATGCCTTGGTGAGAAATTACTGCGTTGCACACTACCCACGTAAGCACGCTTAAGAATTGTCTTGTGAGCATCTTGGTTTGTTGTTGTTTAGGCACTAAGTCATGTCCGACTCTTTTGTGACCCCGTGGTGACTCTCATCAAAGAAAAATACAAGACACAGAGCTGGTCTCGGGCAAATTAGACATCTGTCTCTCTCTGTTTCTCCCTTCTAGAGCCACACAGGTTCTTGTCCAGCTTCTCTAATCTGTGGTCTCTGGAGACTGCTCTCTGTAAATACTTCCAGAATTTCTATGTACGAAGGGTTAGGGGCAACCATCTGTGGCGGTTGTAGAAGGAGTGTCAGGTGTGTGGACAGAGGTTGCAAGCAGGCTATTTTAAATTAGATAGCATAAGGCTTCTCTGGTGGCTCCGTGGTAAAGAATTTGTCTGCCAATTTAGGAGACACAGGTTCGATCCCTGGTCCAGAAAGATCCCTGGTCTAGGAAGGTCCCACATGCTCTGGAACAACTAAGTCCATGCACCACAACTATTGAGGCTGTGCCCTCTAGAACTTGTGCCCTGCAATGAAAGAAGCCACCACAACATGAAGTCCGCACACACACCGCAACTGGAGAGTAGCCCCCGCTCGCTGCAACTAGAGAAAAGCCCGCGCGGCAGTGCAGCAAGACAGACAGCCAGAAATAAATAAATAAAATTATTCCAAAATAAATGAGATGCTATATTAATTTTGGATGGGATGATGTGGGGAGGGTGGTTAAAACACACAGAGGTTCCCTCTTATGCTTCCCCCGTCCCCTGGCCTGTCTGTGAGTATCCTGGCAGATGGTGCCATGTGACTTTCAGTGTCCTGATTCGAAGTTCCTATGCCAGGGAGTATATAGTTACCTCGGCCTCTGCTTTCACTGGGTAAAAAGCATCAGTCCTCAACCTGTTGCTAATAATTCCCTCCTCCTCCTGCCTGTGTTTCAGTCCCAATCAAAGATATTGCAAGTGAACAGCTTTCTATACGAGAGAAACCTTGAGGCCTTGTACCGTCCCAGATGTTATCTTATCACCTTGGTATTTCTTTCTTGTACATGTGAAAGACAAAGCATGTATCTTGACTTCACATGAAAAGGAAAACAAAAGCACCCCGTTGGTAAAAGCCTTCCTCAAATCCCCCGAACCAGACATCCCTTATTTCCTTTGCTTAAGCTCATTTCCTGACAGCCAGCCTTATGCCTTTCTGAACTCTTCTGTGATCATTTACTTAAAAACAAGCAGTTCTGTGAACCTCCTCTTTACTTGCTGACATCATCTCTGGAAAGCAGTTTGTTAGAGTTTTCATCTGTGTGAATGCTTTGATGTGATTAAAGTTAATACACACGTACACACCTCTATAATTTCAAGAGTAACTTCATTACTACTTTAAAAAGCCTGGAAATAGAATTCTCTGAAACATTGTCTATACCTTTTTATTTTCAGATTTTATGCTTAAACAACAACAAAAAATTAAACTGCACACTTACTGGAAGGAAACTGTTTTGTTTCCTCTGTAGCTTCTGGGAGGAAAGCAGACTGATATATATATATATATTTATTTATTTATTTTTAATGCATAAAAATATTTATCTGCATAAACTAGGCTACTTATTGGTGATAAAGCTGGGAATTTTTCCATTAAGCTTTGACAGGCTTTTTCCTTTCTTGTTTTCTTCCTTTGTCATGTTTTCTATTTCAGTCATTTACCTTAACTCATTTCTTATAAGACAGCATCATGCAGAGCTAGCTTTTCTGGGTTTTCTCTTATTTATTTTTCTCTAAATAAAATGAGATTCTCCTCCCGCCTTTTGTCTGCAGTCTAGGCCAAACTGTGTGCTATCCTTAAAAAACAAAACAAAACCACACACACAGGCTACAGCTCTGGCTGGGTTCCAGGACTCCATTAGGCAGACAATGGGCGGCCCCAGCGACGAGCTGTGGGGTGGGAGGAAGCCTGTCTTGCCCTCTTTGGGATATTGGGTCAACAGCAGGTTGAGTCTGGGAATGGGGTGAATTGATTGTTTTGCAAATGGTGGTGATAAATATCCGACTGGGCCTGTTCTGCTCTCATGTGCATTCAAGATCAGTTACATTTGTTAGTGCGTTTTCTATAAATCCATTTTACCAGTTTATTTTTTTCCCCTCTGAGAACAGTTTAAATAAAACTATGACCAATTTTGGAATAACTACAGCCGAGCAAGAAATGACTTAGTGGGAAGCTAAAAATAGATGTCTTCCTTTAGATTCTTTTTTTAAATTTGTTTATTTCCCAAAGACTTGACAGTACATTTGGGATTACAGTCTAAACACAAAATTGGTGAAATAAAACAATAAAAAGTTCAAGGATTAGCAGTTTTTTTGTATAAAAAATTTTGCCCTTTTTGTATTTGGATTTCTCAAATCTTATAGCCTATTAGCAGTTTTTAATCTTTGCAGGAAAGGACTATGTGCATGTGTTAGTTGCTCAGTTATGTCCGACCCTTTGCGACCCCATAGACTGTAGCCCACCAGGCTCCTCTGTCCATGGAATTCTCCAGACAAGAATACGGAAGTGGGTAGCCATTCCCTTCTTCAAAAGATCTTCCTGCCCCAGGGATTGAACCTGGGTCTACCTGCATTGCAGGTGGATTCGTCTGAGCCAGGACTAATATATAATAAATAGACAAGTCTAAAGTTGTATTTTTGAGAGGTTATTTTAATTTTAAAAACAACTAACGCATATATAACTCAGTTTACCATGTGTCATTTCCGTTATTCCTCCAAACAACCCCCAGATTTCCCAGATTATGTAATCCATGAAGGTGGGGGTCTTGGATTACTAATCCTAGTAGCCACAGATCACTGGAGAAGTCTGAATTCCCAGCCNCATATATAACTCAGTTTACCATGTGTCATTTCCGTTATTCCTCCAAACAACCCCCAGATTTCCCAGATTATGTAATCCATGAAGGTGGGGGTCTTGGATTACTAATGCTAGTAGCCACAGATCACTGGAGAAGTCTGAATTCCCAGCCATGATATAAAGTCCTCCCAGAGAAGGAGGGGGGAGGAAATAACCTACTTGTTGAAATGCAGCACGGGAGGCTGTGCTGGTGCTTTAAATGCATAATGTGATTTCATAACAGCGCTGCTCCCCCACCCCAGAGTTAGACATTTTCATCCCATTTTACAAATGAGTAAACTGAATCTCGGTGAAGAATTACGCAGTCTTCTTGAACATGCTTTTTTTTCATTTTCACTCTAAGCCACAACACCACAAAAATTATATGCCTTAAAGTTGCACAGCTTCTAATTGACAGACCCAGGACATCCATCCCACATGTAGTGTTTCCAAGTACAGCCTTCTTCCCACCCAAGGTCACCTGTTTACTGTTGTTGTTATTTTTAACCTGCCTTTTGTAGACACTGAAAGATCGGGAGATGTCATTAGACAGGGCTGGAATAGACAGAGTTTAGTTTTTGCCTTGGGAGATTTGGTGAGGATCTGGAGGGAAGAATTACATCCCTCCCCGCAAGGTTAGGAAGGGCAGGCGAACAGTATCAAGTCCCCAGATTGGCACAGCAAGGTGGATCCAGATCCTATCTTTTAAGATCATCCTGTCTTTGTTCATGCCTTTCCTACTGCCCTTGGGGATGTCCCAGGTGGCGCTAATGGTAAAGAACCCACCTGCCAATGCAGGAGACATGAGAGAGGCGGGTTTTGATCCCTGGGTTGGCAAGACCCCTGGAGGAGGGCTTGGCAACCCACTCCAGTATTCTTGCTTGGAGAATCTCATGGACAGAGGAGCCTGGCAGGCTGCAGTTTGGGGGGTCACAAAGAGTTGGACACGACTGAAGTGACTTAGCATGCACTACTGCCTTTCCCTACTGAGGAAGTGCTCATTGTTTGAGATTTACTATTTTGCACCATCCTCCACTCTCTTCTTCTTACCATTAAAGTGTCCATCCCAAACTTTTACAGAAAATTAGGACCTGCTGGCTTGATTGTGAAGAATAAGGGTGAGCATCTGCAAGAAAGATTGAAGGTCTCGGGCATCAACAACCACGTTAACCTGGGTATACTGAGTTTCAATATAAAGATGTCCTGGTAACTTTGCAAAAACATCCATTCTATGTTGTTTCTATCATGTGAACATGAGTCAGGCAAGGGGGAAGGCAGCGCTGATACATCAGGAGGAAAACACTGAGTGTGGGATAAAGGCAGACTGTATTTTCTGTGGGGCTTGCCTGGTGTTTCAGACGGTAAATAATCTGCCTGCAATGTGGGAGACCTGGGTTCAATCCCTGGGTTGGGAAGATCTCCTTGAGGAGGGCATGGCAACCCACTCCAATATTCTTGCCTGGGGAATCCCCATGGACAGAGGAGCCTGGCCGGCTACAGTCCATGGGGTTGCAAAGAGTTGGACAGGACTGATCGACTAAGCACAGCACATGTTTTCTGTGAGTAAACAGGTGTCTGGGTGACCTAAGGAAAAAAATTAACAAAATTTTAAACACAACTTTCACTAAGCTTTGAACTTAGAAGTTGGACTTGGCTGGTTAAAAGGAACAAAAAAAGAATACTCTAGTTTTCTTCTGCATAATTGTTTTTAAAGGAAATATATTGAAAAATCTCAAATTCTTAGGCTGTATGCTTTTTTTTCGTATTCCTTTAGAGTTTATAATGTTTCATTCTGGCCACAAATTTGATCTAAAATATTTTTGATTGTGGATTTTCTGTTTTGAATTTTAAGAGAAACTATCTAATACTGGTTGGATTCAGAGACTTTTTGGTTTCTTCTTTAAAAAAAAAAAAATTAAACCTAAGAGAGTGAGTGAAAAGTAAGAGGTTTGCATTTGGTCTTCACTTAGAATTTTTTTTTTTTTTTTCCTTATCAAAGGATGACAGGTTCTCCAGCCACACCTAGGATGTCTCTTAAAAATACTGATAAAGCTGTCACTACAGACACATTCTTAGGTGAAGGGAAATCAACACATTACTAGTGTTAGAATTTTGCTTTTTATAGAAAAAAAGATCTTTTCTTTGAGTACAAGGTCTAGCAAAATATTCGAAAGTGAGTACACGTAATAGCATTGATAGAAACTTTTAAAAGCCGTAACACTTTTTATTGGACTTTGCCAAACTCCTCTGAGACATTGTGACTCCCACAAGTAGATTAATTGGGTGGGGAAGTTTATAAACCATATTTTGGTGTAGTAAAAAATGTCATTAAAGTATGTTCAGTTCACGGTTACTCAAAGTCAAGTCTTCTGAAGCATCTACTATTACTAGATTATAAAACAAGTACAGATTAAAAAGAAATGTGCCTCTAAATTTACCAGCAACTGCCATTGCCTGGAGGTTCTGACAGGAAGGTTTTAAACCAGTGGAGGAACAACTGGTTAGTAGCTGCTTGTTACCTAATTAGGGGCTTCCCTGGTGGCTCAGAGGTTAAACTCTGTCTGGAATGTGGGAGACCCTGGGTTTGATCCTTGGGCCGGGAAGATCCCCTGGAGAAGGAAATGGCAACCCACTCCAGTACTCTTGCCTGGAGAATCCCGTGGAAGGAGGAGCCTGGTAGGCTACAGTCCATGGGGTCTCAAAGACTGAGTGACTTCACTTTCACTTTATTTTAACATCAAAAGAGTACATGAATCTAACCTGTACACATTTCAATTGCTTATAGGCCTGCTCACACTCATAAACTTCTTCAGTCAAATGTTTTCTTTAATATTTTAACTTGGTGTCATCAGAGTTCTCCAGAGAAATAGAACAAAAAGGATGTCTGTCTGTTGGTGTATCTATTTATGGCAGGCTTTATTTATCTCAAGGAACTGGCTTACAGGATTGTGGAGGTTGCCAAGTTCAATACGGCAGGCTGGAGATTCAGGGAAGAGATGAAGTTTCAGCTTGAGTCTGAAGACGGTACTGAGGCGGAATTCCCTCTTCTTTGGGGAATCTCAGTTTGTTCTCTGCAGGCCTTCTACTAACTGGATGAGGCGCGGCCGTGTGATGGAGACTAATCTGCTTTACTCCCAGTCTTGTGTTGGATAGTCACTCAGTTGTGTCTGACTCTTTGTGGCCCCAGAGACTGTAGCCCACCAGACTCCTCTGTCCATGAAATTTTCCAACTGGAGCGAGTTGTCATCCCTTTTCTAGGGGATCTTCCCAACCCAGGGATCGAACCCCCATTTCTTATGTCTCCTGCACTGGCAGGCAGATTCTATACCACTAGTGGCGCCTCGGAGGTCCCTACAAGTCTACTAATTTAAATATTAATCTTATCAAAAGCATATCTTCACAACAACCTTCAGATTTGTATTTTACTAAATATCTAGGTACTTTGGCCTAGCCAAATTGATACATAAAGTTAACCACTGCAGTTGGCAGTTATAAAACCATCTATTTAACCTCTGAAATTAGATTTTCTGAAGAGAGAATGGATCAACATTATAATGGGAAATGGAGGAATTTTACACAGGGTCTATGGCAGATAATTCTGGCTGCCTGTCCAACAGTTTTCTATCCTTAGAGTTGTCAGATTTGGCAAACATAGCTTGCCTAATTAAATTTGAATTTCAGGAAAGCAATGAATAATTTTTAGTATAAGAATATCTCACATTGTATGGGGCTTACTTATATTAATAATTAATATAAGAACTTATATTACCAACCAGCTAGGCTGGTGGATACAGTTTTGGCCAGTGAAATACAATTAGAAGTCAAATAATTGATATCCTCAATTTTGCTGTTTGATCTTTGTACTTTCTTACTTATTATGTCTAAACAAAAATACAGTGCCTGGAGGAGGTGAGACCATCTTGGGAGTATGAGAATGAGAAACAAGTATTAAAAATGGTAAGGGAAAGTGAAAATCATTTAGTCTCATCTGACTCTTTGAGACTCCATGGACTGTAGTCCGCCAGGCTCCTCTGTCCATAGAATTCTCCAAGCAAGAATACTGGGGTGGGTAGCTGTTGCATTCTCCAGGGGATCTTCCCAACCCAGGGATCTAACCCAGGTCTCCCACTTTGCAGGCAGATTCTTTACCATCTGAGCCACCAGGGAAGTCCTAAAAATGGCAAAGCAAGAGAGAAAAAGAGCCTGCCTTCTTTATGAGATCCTGGGGTTGATACACCAGGCCTAAACTTCCCAGTTTGGAATTTCCTCTTATTTGAAAACAAACTTTTTTTGCAGCAGCAGCCATTGTAGTTCCGTTTCTGTTAACGCAAAACTGCATAGAAACCCAGAAATGACAGATATCTGTGTAACCCTTGTAGTCAAGCAATAGTTTGGTTTGTTTCTATAACATATACTTTGATTTCCCCTCTTCTTGTCTATGAAAAGCAATCCTTTCGTCTCCTGGTTCCTGAGTAAATTTGGAGGGAGAATTGTCTGCAAACCAGTCTTGAGGAAACAGGGATTTTTTTCCCCCTTGTATTCTGTGTACTTGTTTACACACATATGTGCTTCAGTCAACAACCAAAATAAGATGTAGTTTACACTGTAACAACCATGGAAAACAAGCAAACAAAGGATTCTCTTTGTATCTGCACCAAACTATGTCTGTAAATTCTGTTCCAAACTTTATTGCTTATTATCTGAATAGGTAAATTTAAGAAAGAAGAACACAGTCAGCTGCTTTTCCAATAGATAGTATGAGTGTTGGGGTCATCTAATTCAGTAGGATTTAGACCAGGAGGCTGCACTTGGAATGAATGGGAAAAATAAACACTGTTAATTATTTTTAGTAAATCAAGTAGTAGCTGGAAGTAAATCAGATGTTGAGTGGCATGGGTAAATGAAAAAAGGTGAGTACCCGTATTTCTAATCTAAAAAAGCACTGCAGCTCTCTCATGAGAACTGATGGAGTTTATATTTATCAGGCACAAAATAAAGTACATATACCTTCAAAGATTCATTAAGAAGCCAAACCTCTTTAAAGTCCTTATCATCTACACATCCTTGGGCTTCTGTTCACGTCAAAGGAATTTGTGAGTCCCAAGAGCTGTCTGCAGCCGCAGAGGATTATGCCTGGTCCTTTCAGAACAATGAACAGGTAGAGGACATGGTGTTTGATTTTTATATTATCCAAAAAGAAAACTGAACACGTTTTGCATCTTTATTTTTGATTATAATCAAGCTATCCAAACATTCTGAACCCTAATTTTTCAGAATAAAAAAATATAGTCAGAAATAGAATCCATTTCTGAGGGATGTTGAAATAATCCTTTATGTAAAGAAAAAAAAATTCTTACATGAGAAAAATAGGTGGTTTATCATATGAATTATTTCACATTTTTTAGAATATAGGAAACATTTAAGTGTATAAAAGTATATTTGACAATGAGTGTATGAGTTCCTTTCTGAAAGTGAGATTAAAAAGCAATGTCTTAAAACCAGTTTGTCTTTTAGACAATTTATATTTACCATTTTACTTATTAATTACCCTATTATATAAGTATGTTATAAAATTTAAAAAATCTAAACTAAAAAATGAAGGTAATTATATTTTTCACATGTTGATAAAATTACCATAATGTTTTAGATTATAATTGTATTTACAACACAGTTTTAACTTATATGGAAAAAACTGTACTTAATGCAATGATGTGTACTATGCATTACTGAGGTTATTTTGATTTTTTCCAGTTTTTTTGAGAAATGATTATATATATCACTGTTTAAGGCATACTGCATGGTGGTCTGACTTACATGTATTGTGAAATGATTACCACAGTAGGTTCAGCTAACATCTGTCTTTTCATATGGATACAAATGAAAGAAAAAAAGAAAAAAGGACAAAAAATTCTCTTTGTGATAATGCTTAGGATAAACTTTCTTAACTTTTCTATATATCATACAGGAGTGTTAGCTATAGCCATTCATGTTGTAATTTACACCCCTAGTACTTCATTCGGAGAAGGCAACGGCACCCCACTCCAGTACTCTTGCCTGGAAAATCCCATGGGTGGAGGAGCCTGGTGGGCTGCAGTCCATGGGGTCTCGAAGATTCAGACACGACTGAGCAACTTCCCTTTCACTTTTCACTTTCATGCATTGGAGAAGGAAATGGCAACCCACTCCAGTGTTCTTGCCTGGAGAATCCCAGGGATGGGGGAGCCTGGTGGGCTGCCGTCTATGGGGTCGCACAGAGTCAGACACGACTGAAGCGACTTAGCAGCAGCAGCAGCTAACTGGAAGTTTGTACCTTTTGAAACCCCTCACCACCAAACCCTGGCAACCACTATTCAGTGAGTTCAGCTTTTCTAGATTCCACATGTAAATGTGACCACATAGTATTTGTCTTTGTCTGACATTCCCCTTAGCATACTACTTTCAAGGTCCATCTATATTGTCACATAACGGTAGGAATGCCTCAACTTTTTTGGCTAAGTGGTATTGTGGTGTGTGTGTGTGTGTGTGTGTGTGTGTGTGTGTGTGTGTGTACCTCTTCTTTATCCATTCACCATTCACTTACTGATGGACACAGGTCTTTTCCTTGTCTTGGCTACTGTAAAAAATGCAGCTATGAACATGGGAGCAGAGATATTTTTTCAAGTTGATGTTTTCATTTCCTTTAGGTATTTTCGCAGAAGTGAAATTGCTTAATCATTTGGTAGTTCTATTTTTAATTTTTTGATGCTCCATACTGTTTTCTGTAGTGGCTGTACTAATTTATAATCTCATCAACAGTGCACAGGGGCTCCCTTTTCTCTACTTCCTCACCAGCATTTATTATCTCTTGTCTTTTTGATGAAGGCCATTCTAACAGGCATGAGGTGGCATCTCATTTTTGTTTTAATTTGCATTTCCCTAGTGACTAGTAGGGGGTTTCCCTGGTGGTTCAGACAGTAACTAATCTGCCTGCAATGCGGGAGACCAGGGTTTGATCCCTGGGTCTGGAAGATCCCCCAGAGAAGGGAATGGTGACCCACTCTAATATTCTTGCCTAGAGAATCCCAAGGACAGAAGAACCTGGTAGCTACCGCTCATGCAGCTGCAAAGAGTTGGACACAACTGGGAGATTAACACTGATGACTAGTAACCGTAAGCATCTTTTTATGTATCTGTTGGTTTTTCAAATATCTTCTCTGGAAAAATGTTTATACAGGACCTTTGCCAATTTTCTAATTAGGTTTCTGTTTTTTTTTTTTTCTTTCTTGTATAGAGTTGTATGAGTTCTTTGCGTATTTTGGATACTAACTACTTATGAGATAGATGGTTTTTAAATATTTTTTCCCATTCTTTAGGTTGTATTTTCATTAAAAAAAATTATTTCTTTTGCTGTGTTTTTAGTTTGGTGTAGTATCAGTTGTTTATTTTTTATTTTGTTGCATGTACTTTAGATGCCATATCCAGAAATTCATTACTGAGACCCATGTTAAGAAGCTTTATTACTGTTTTCTTCTAGGAGTTTATGGTNTAGGTTGTATTTTCATTAAAAAAAATTATTTCTTTTGCTGTGTTTTTAGTTTGGTGTAGTATCAGTTGTTTATTTTTTATTTTGTTGCATGTACTTTAGATGCCATATCCAAAAATTCATTACTGAGACGCATGTTAAGAAGCTTTATTACTGTTTTCTTCTAGGAGTTTATGGTTTCAGGTCTATATTTAAGACTTTAATCCATTTCAAGCTGATTTTTGTGAGTGGTTTAAGATATCTGTTCTGTTTCATTCTTTTACATGTGAATATCCAATTAGCCCATCACCATTTATTTAAGAGAATGCCTTTTCTCCAGTCAGTATTCTTGGCTTCCTTGTCATATATTAGGTGAGTGTATCTTTAGGTTTATCTCTGCACTCTTCATTCTGTTGCATCAATTTATAGCCTTGGGGTTCTCTTTTCCCAGTTTTGGAACAGTCCGTTGTTCTATGTCTGGTTATTACTGTTGCTTCTTGACTTGCATACAGGTTTCGCAGGAGGCAGATAAGCTGGTCTGGTACTCCCATCTCTTTAAGGATTTTCCACAGTTTGTTGTGATCCACACAGTCAAAGGTTTTTGTGTTGTCAATGAAACAGAAGTAGATGTTTTTGTGGAATTCCCTTGCTTTTTCTACAGTCCAGCGAATGTTGGCAATTTGATCTCTGTTTCCTTTGCCTTTTCTAAATCCAGCTTGAACATCTGGAAGTTCTCGGTCACATACTGTTGGAGCCTAGCTTGAAGGATTTTCAGCATTACCTTGCTAGTAGTTTGAACATTCTTTGGCATTGCCCTTCTTTGAGACTTGAATGGATACCCTCTTCTTCCATGTACTAAAGCTAAAAAGCTAGACTTATTTTTAATTTTTTTTTTCTTTCCAGTCCAACCCAGCAGCTAATGTTTTGGCTCAACCTTTAACCTATAATCTGATCGAACCACTTGTCACATCTTCCATCATTCTCAACTCACCCAAGACACTGCTATTCCTTACCTGGACTACTGCAGAACCTACCTGACTGGTCAGCCTACTTCCATATTTGCCCACCTACAGTGTGTTCTCGGAGAAGGCAATGGCATCCCACTCCAGTACTCTTGCCTGGAAACTCCCATGGACGGAGGAGCCTGNAAGACCCTGATGTTGGGAAAGATTGAGGGCAGGAGGAGAGGGGATGACAGAGGATGAGATGTTTGGATGGCATCACTGACTCAATGGATATGAGTCTGGGTAAACTCCAGGAGTTGGTGATGGACAGGGAAGCCTGGCGTGCTGCAGTCCATGGGGTTGCAAAGAGTCAAAACATGACTGAGTGACTGAACTGAACTGAACGTGTCTGCCTTTTTGAGGACTGGTTATTTTGAGATAGAGATTCCAGATATTGTACATTCGATTGATGAGAGGGTTGATCTTCCCATAGCATTCCCTCTGTGATGGTTTGAATTTATGTCCACAACCCTCAAAGGGTTGATCCTAAGAGTCCTCCCCTAAGTGTGTGTTGGGCTACCTGACTTGCTTCTAAGGAAGAGAATATTGAACAAATGACAGTACGTGACTTTTAGGGATGAGGCAAGAAAGGAGTTATCCTCTTCTGTGTGCTTGCTCTAGGGGAAATTTTCTTCCATGTGATGAGAATGATCACCTAGTCCCATGAGGAAGTCCAGGTGGTAAGGAGCTGAGGCCTCCTGCTATGTGGAGGAGCCACTTTAGAAAAGGATCCTTCAGTCCCAGCAGAGCCTTTGAATGACTGAAACCCATGGTGGAGGTTGGAATTGCAAGCTCCTAAGAGACCCTCAGCCAGAACCATTCAAATGTGAAACTTCTCTCATGACCCTCAGAAAATGTGTGAGGTAATAAATGCTTATTGCTTACAGTTGTTAAGACTTGGGGTCATTTGTTATACACTAATAGANGTTGGAATTGCAAGCTCCTAAGAGACCCTCAGCCAGAACCATTCAAATGTGAAACTTCTCTCATGGCCCTCAGAAAATGTGTGAGGTAATAAATGCTTATTGCTTACAGTTGTTAAGACTTGGGGTCATTTGTTATACACTAATAGAAAGCGAGGTTTCCCTGGTGGGTCAGATGGTAAAGAATCTGCCTGCAATGCAGGAGACCCAGGTTGGATCCCTGGGTCTAGAAGATCCTCTGGAGGAAAAAAATGGCAACCCACTCCAGTATTCCTGCCTGGAAAATTCCATGGACAGAGGAGCCTGGCAGGCTACAGTCCATGAGGTTGCAAAGAGTTGGATGCAACAGTGACTAACACAATAGAAAGCAAATACACTCTTTTATGTTAGTTTTCCTGAGGTATATAATATTGTTATATAAAGAAAAAAAAAGCTGTCCTAATATTGTTGAGAAGATTTACTTTTTTCTTTTGTTTTTTAAACAATAGAATGAAAACAGTCCAGTCTGGATCATGCTTTCTATTTAGAGAGGTGAAAGATTGAGAAATCACATGCTTTGAAAATTCTTTTGAGAGACAAACTAAAGTATTCACAGGAAGCTGACTAATGGGGGTTAAAGGGTAAAAGGGAAAAAGAAGCATTTTTTCTGCCCCTTTTATTCCCAGTCTGTCCTACTCATTAACATCGTTTACTTTCACAGTTCACAGTTGGGTCATATAATTAGAGAAGGATTAAACTCTCTCTCCTTGGAGAAGATGGTTAATTTAAAGTATTTGGAAACCACTTAAAGAAAACCACTGAAAGACTCTAAGGGATGGAATCTAGATAAACTAAAAAAGAGTGTAAATGTGACCAAAACCCAGAATGATAAGTCTATACCAGAGCTGATGCCAGATTGTCTAGAGCTTATGGCAGACAGTATTTGTTATTTATGTTTGCCTGAGTTTATAATGTTGTTTTTAATGGCTGCCAGTGTGTGAATTTTTTATTCTTCATTGACAAGGCATCATAATTTATTTCAGAAAGTGTAACTAGAGTTACTAAGACTGAATTATTTAAGCAAAAAGCAATTGCCTAGATCGTCTCACTGTTTTTGTTTTTGTTTTTTTTTGAAGGATAATTGCTTTATAGAATTTTGCTGTTCTCTGTCAAACTTCAACATGAATCAGTCATAGGTATACATATATCCCCTCCCTTTTGAAACTCCCTCCCATCTCCCTCCCCATCCTACCCCTCTAGCTTGATACAGAGCCCCTGTTTGAGTTTCCTGAGCCATACAGCAAATTCCTGTTCACTATCTATTTTACATATGGTAATATAAGTTTCCATGTTACTCTTTCCATACATCTCACCCTCTCCTCCCCTCTCCCCGTGTCCATAAGTCTATTCGCTATGTCTGTTTCTCCATTGCTGCCCTGTAAATAAATTCTTCAGTACCATTTTTGAGTATCCACAGGTTTACCACCCCACAGGGTCTTAGACATGTCTCTCTTGACACGTAGAGCAACTTAAAATTTATACTTGCAAAGAGACGGCAGTGATAGCTTACCACCCCTGAAACTCACCTAATTATCGTCAGAGTAACTGAATGATGCTGAGAAAACACTGGTGCTATCCTCAGTGTAGGTAGCTAGCTGCAGAAATAGATACTATTTTGTCTTCTTGGTTGCTTTGTTGAGTTCAAGTCCTCAAGTAAACATAGAGGTCTTATGATAAAAGAAAAGTCTCTAGGAGAAAAGCCTGACATTGTGAGAGTTGACCTAGAGGTCAGACCTTCAACAGAATGGGTATTACTTATGGTCCCTTATCTGCAGCAATATGATTCCTCTGGCTGTGTCAGGAACAAGTGACAGGTATGAATACATCACTCCTCTCTCCTTTTCACTGAGTGTAGACAACACAGGTCCTGGGTTTCCAATGAGAAGAAGTCACCTCCTAGATGTTGTACAGCTCCTGCAAGTTAGTTTACAGCTCCATCTGCAAGTGAATCTTTGAAGGGCCTTCCTTCAACCCCCAATCTGCCTCTGTGCCTCTTCAGTCATTTTATAATAGATAACAGCTTTATAGTGTGAAAGCAAAAGCAGACGGGTTGGGGGTGGAGGACGGTGGGAGGGGGAGGTTTTGTTGTCATCAATTCAGGCAGCCACAGTTGCTGTATGCAGTGACAGGTCCGGAAGAAGACTGAAAAGCTAGGGGAACATTCCCAGTACCGAAAGTGCATGAGAAACAAATCTGGCTGACCACCGAGACACTGAATGCCAGGTCACATGAAATCCCTGCACTACTTTATTAAGAGACCTTGGGAGCAGCTGTTTCCTCTAATTCATTCATGTTGTGGCTGGGGGCTTAGGATGAAGGTTATTACTCCATTCCCCTTATTCAAACCTACCTGTCTCCTCTCCGAGAGCAGATTGCCAGAAGGGAAGAAAATAAACCTCATTTTAGTGAAAGCACAACAGATTCACTACTACTTTCCAGTCTATTTATCTCACTTAAAGAAAAAAGAAAAGACTTCAGTAAATGACCATCATTTCTCTTTAGAGAGAAAATGGAAAGAAATGTGAGAATACCTTTTTTTGCTGGAATTCGACTGAACTGACTGATACTGTAATTTGGCTACCTGATGCAAAGAACTGACTCATTTGAAAAGACCCCGATCCTGGGAAAGATTGAAGGCAGGAGGAGAAGGGGACAACAGAGGATGAAATGGATAGATGGCATCACCGACTCGATGGACATGAGTTTGAGTAAGCTCTAGGAGTTGGTGATGGACAGGGAAGCCNCTCATTTGAAAAGACCCCGATCCTGGGAAAGATTGAAGGCAGGAGGAGAAGGGGACAACAGAGGATGAAATGGATAGATGGCATCACCGACTCGATGGACATGAGTTTGAGTAAGCTCTAGGAGTTGGTGATGGACAGGGAAGCCTGGCATGCTGCAATTCATAGGGTTGCAAAGAGTCTGACATGACTGAGTGACTGAACTGATTGTGTAATTATATTGGACCAAAATATTAAGAGTTAAATACATGTTTTTATCAAGTTTACATATACTTCCCTAATGTCCTTACTTGAAGATTTTTCTACTTAAAAATTCTTTGACTTTCTCCATTTTTGTTAAAAAAAAATTCTTCCTACATTCAACACACCTACCATCATAGGTTCCCATCTAGAGGACACACATCGAAATATATTTGAGAAAGAAAACAAGGAGGAGATCTGCAATTTGGAGCAAGATATTAGAAATATGTCACAGCAGGATAACTGAGTAAATACAGATATCTTAATTTAAAAGTAAATTTAAAAAAACCAGCTAATGTCTTTTTTCTTAACTGATTTGATGAATTATTCAGTCAAAATAATTGCACCAAGCTCTGTTGCCAATATTTATAGTTTAAAAACAAACCAACCTTCTATAAGAATATTTCATCTTGTATAAGAATTTTATTTGATTGGCCTAGAAAACACAGCCCTTGTCTTAAACAACTTTCCGAATTTTCCCCTGAATAATACTTAAGTAACTTGGCATGGTTCACTATTAACACCCTTTCTGCCTCTTTGCTCCCCACTCCTCATTATATGGATTTTTAAATTTATATTGTTACTTACTTGTCATTTTGTAAATCCATCGAGTTGAAGTAATCAGCCTAATTTTGTTTTCTGTTCTGGTTGGCATCAGGGGAGGGCAGCTCGTGGTTTCATGCCGAATTGCACTAACGGGGGAACAAATGATGACCTCTGCCTTGCCAAGCTTTTTTTTCTTAATGTGCTTATGTGCTAAGTCACTTCAGCTATGTCCAACTCTTTGGGACCCAATGGACTGTAGCCTGCCAGGCTCCTCTGTCCACGGGGATTCTCCAGGCAAGAATACTGAAGCAGGTTGCCAAACCCTCCTCTAGGGGGTCTTCCCAACCCAGGAAATATATATATGTCTCCTGCATTGGCAGGCAGGTTCTTTACCTCTAGCAGTTTCTTTCCACTACCACTACCTGGGAAGCCCCCACCCCTTAATATACATGACATCATTGGTTTGGTCACTGTTTCTTAGCTGTATGGATGCAGGCATATCTGTGAGATTAAGGATGGCATAAGTAACCAAAGAGCATGAATGTGGGTGGCACTGGCAGAAGAAATGAAGCACTGTTCATAGCCTCTTCAGCAGATTTCCTGTGAGATAGGACAGCTGTGTGAGGGAAGAAAAAACCATTGTTAATAAACAGACATACTCATTTTGATCAAAGATATCAGTAGCCATTAGGGTAAACAGTGTGCTTCTAATAATGTTAGCCTTCCAATTGACAGTTCCATTGAAACATTAAGCATTGTAGTTTATATAAAGATCATTTGCTTCTAATAGGTTTGGCCCTCTACAAACCTTGTTCCCCCATCAGCTAGATATCACAGGTTGTATTCTCTGGGTAACAGATGCTGGAGTGGAGTTCAGTGGGTAGGAGGGAGTGCTGTGGAATCTACATCTGTTGGAGAGAAGCGGGACTGGGTTGAAGGAGAGGCTCAACTGCTCGGCAGACCTGAACAGTAGTCTCGCTTGATTCCAAGGGGAGATATGAAATTAAAATATCTTGAATGAATGAATACATAAATAAATACAGTAAGCCCCATACATACAAACCTTCAAATTGCAAACTTTCAAAAAAAAAAAAAAAAAAATCTTTTATCTTGGTTTGGAACAAAACAGTCTGGCCTTTTTCCCCTTGTGTCAACTGTTGCATCTTGCCTCCTGGGAAGAGCAAGATCTAATCTTGAGGTGGGAGGCAACTCTTTGCAGCCGAGACAGTGTCTGAAGGGGCTGAGCACTGAAGGTGTCTAATGACAGCGCTCGCAGCAGCTGGGCAATAAACCCCTTCTTGAAGTGATATCTGAGTGGCTGAGCTTCTCATCCATTATACCAGTTCAGAGACTTTCAAAGATTTTTTACTATGGTGCACAGTAAAAAAATTCTCTGACATTATCCAGGCACGTGTACACATGCATCACACACGAAGCAAACAAAAGTTTTGTAAAGTGATATTTTAACATTTACCCATTGTCTGTGGTACTCTCTGACAATCTCTATTTCAATGTGTTTTCTTTCAATCCATCCGATGTTATTCTATTCTCCTTCACTTTAAAAAATGCTGTTTATAAAATACTAATTTGATTCAAGACCCTCTATTAGATTACAACATGCAGTTTGAAAACTGTGGAATTAGATCGATTGTGGAAATCAGCCAGTTACTGGTGAGCAAGTTCTCCAGCATAAGTAGAATGGGCTGTTCCACGATGTGATTGGATTATTTTCATTTCCAGGAAACCAGAAAAGGAGAGAAGAGGTTTGGTGATCTGTGGGCTCCTGAGACAGGGTGTGGTTCCTCACAAATCTCTAAATCCTTGAATGCCTGGTTCCAGTGGGGTGTCATTTGTGATTGCTTGCTCTAACAGTATGAGCTCCAGGCAAGATTTTTCAAAGGAGAGTTAATTACTGGGGATAAAATAGTAACTGTCAGTGAGAACCATCATTTCCTTTTACTTGTAGAGTTTTAGAATGAGGTTAACTGTAAACACTTCAGTTTTTCTGGAGAGTGGATGCCTATGATCAGTTTTGTGTTGTAACTTTCACGTGTGTGGAGTTACTGGAAGAAATGTTTGGTGTCATTGGTATAGCCAGAGGTGTCATTGGTATATGTCATTTGGTATAGCCTGTTGTGTTTTGAAATATACACAGTAAATGTTTAAATAATATAGTATGGCTATAATTAGACTCCATTTTTAGACAAAGATATGAAAAAGATCACAAACAGAGTGAGATAGATTTCAAGAAGATGACAACTCAACAATTTTTTTTTTTTTTCAGGACAACAACAACAGCAAACCAAAAATAATTCCCTTTATCCCTGAAACTCAAGCAATGAGTTTGTGACCCTTATTTGTGTAAGATTTACACTGGAACAAAGTAGAAATTTTATTACATGTTATTTAAAATTTATGGTATATAAATTGAAGAAACATGGTTCTACTTGGAGGAATACAGAAGCAATCGTGTAGTAAAGAAGGAAAATGGAAGATATCTAGTATTTTTCATGTTTTGTTTTAGGAAATCTTCAATTTGTTATCATATTTTATAATTGGTGAACTTGATGGTTGCTAGCGAGAAGAGGCTAGGGTATAAGGGCCTTAGCCATGCTAACAGAGTCAGGTTTGGCATTTAGATCTGGTTCCATCCTTTATACTACTTCAAAGCCACATATATGTTTAATTTTCTAACATTTAAAAAGCTACAGAGGGACTTCCCTGGTGGTCCAGTGGTAAAGACTCTGACTTCCAAATCAGGGGGAAAGTGTTCAATCCCTGGATTCCTGGTCTGGGAACTAAGAAGGGACATGCTGCAGTGGGAGGCCAAAAAAAACAAAATTCACCAAAACAGATTCAGAATAGGGAGTTCCCTGGCAGTCTAGGGGCTGAGGTTCTGCCCTCCACTGCAGGATGCGCAGTTTCGATCCCTGGCTGGGGAGTTAAGAGCCACGATGCACACTGTCCGATTAAATAGATAAATACAAATAAAAAATAAAAAGCTGCAGAATAAATCTATGTCAAAGTCAGATATATATTTATAGTATATCAAAATACAAGTTGAAAATTAGGTTATCAGTGATATCATTTCCATATTTTTCATTGTTGCTGTTTATGAGATGAGTATATTATATAGTTTAAAAAATCATTTATTACTGTTGCAAGTCTTTGGAAATTCTCACATGTTAAATGTGTTATATATCAGTTATCTGTTAATAAATCCAGAAGTCAGGTTTAAGTAAGTCAAAGTAATAAGTGTGTATATACACTGAAGAAGAGTTGAGATTAAAGTCAAACAAAGATCTGGAAACCAGTGGAAAGAACATGTTTTACAGATATATTTCACATCAGTTACATCAATTAAATGTAATAGTTAAAAGATAAATATATATATTTATATATAAAGCAATGTGTAACTGTTTTCAAGCATTATCACATCTAAAAAATGTAGTATGTTTTCTAAAGATGATATCAGACTATCTTTGATTTGGCAAGGTATATCCACTTACGAGCTTCAAATATTCACTTCAAATGTTACTGGTGTACTAACAACAATAGTTTTTAAAAAAGGAAAAAAAGGTTTATAAAGGACAGGCCTTTAGAAGTCATTATTATCCCAGTTACCTCAAAATAGTACAAGAAATTAAGTGACTGACCTCATTAAACAGTTCACCTCACACCATTTTATTCTCAGGAAATTAGCTCTGAAGAGTGTTAGAGGACAAATTTAACTTCAACATTAGAGATGAAAAATGAACCGGAAAATGTGTTAGGAAGCTGATGAAGACACTAGAAAGGGTAAAATACAATCACATTCAATTCAATTCCATTCAGTCCCTCAGTCATGTCCGGCTGTTTGCAACCCCATGGACTGCAGCATACCAGGCCTCCCTGTCCATTGCCAACTCCTGGAGTTTGCTCAAACTCATGTCCATAAAGTCGGTGATGCCATCCAACCATCTCATTCTCTGCCATCCCCTTCTCCTCTCGCCTTCAATCTTTCCCAGCATTGGGGTCTTTTCAAATGAGTCAGTTCTTTGCATCAGGTGGCCAAAGTANTGGAGTTTGCTCAAACTCATGTCCATAAAGTCGGTGATGCCATCCAACCATCTTATTCTCTGCCATCCCCTTCTCCTCTCGCCTTCAATCTTTCCCAGCATTGGGGTCTTTTCAAATGAGTCAGTTCTTTGCATCAGGTGGCCAAAGTATTGGAGTTCCAATGAA
Source organism: Neotragus pygmaeus (assembly GCA_006410875.1). Lineage (NCBI taxonomy): Eukaryota > Metazoa > Chordata > Mammalia > Artiodactyla > Bovidae > Neotragus > Neotragus pygmaeus. The sequence goes on along the minus strand of SJYV01016155.1, from coordinate 218,992 downwards.
TATTCAGGACTGATCTCCCTAGGGATGGACTGGTTGGATCTCCTTGCAGTCCAAGGGACTCTCAAGAGTCTTCTCCAGCACCATGGTTTGAAAGCTTTGGTGCTCAGCCTTCTTTATGGTGGGACTCTCACTATACACGTGACCACTGGAAAAACCATATATTTGACTATATTGAACTTTGTTGGCAAAATGATGTCTTTGCTTTTTAATATCCTGTCTAAGTTTGTTATAGCTTTCCTTCCAAGAAGGAAGTGTCTTCTAATTTCATGGCTGCAGTCACCATCCACAGTGGTTTTAAAACCCAAGGAAAGAAAATCTGTCACTGTTTCTACCTTTCCCCCTTCTATTTGCTATGAAGTGATGGGACTGGATGCCGTGATCTTAGTTTTTTAAATAGAGTTTTAAGCCAACTGTTTTCCTCTCCTCTTTCACCCTCATCAAGAGGCTCTTTAGTTCCTCTTCACTTACTGCCGTTAGAGTGGTGTCATCTGCATATCTGAGGTTGTTGATATTTCTTCTGCAAATCTTGACTCCAGCCTGTGACTCATCCAGACTGGCATTTCACATGATATGTACTCTGCATATAAGTTAAATAAGCAGGGTGATAATATACAGCCTTAATGTACTCTTTTCCCAATTTTGTTGTTTCTTGACCTGCATATAGGTTTTTTTCAGATTACTTATCATTATAGGTATTGAATATAGTTTCCTGTGCTAGATAGTAAATACTTTAATCTATTTTACATAGAGTAGTGTGTTCCTGTTAACCCCATACTCCTAATTTATCCCTCCTCTGCCCCTTTTCCCTTTGGTAACTGTAGGTTTGTTTTTCTGTCTGTGAGTCTGTTTTTGTTTTATAAATAAATTCATTTGTATTATTTTTTTTCATTCCACATATAAGCGATGTCGTGTGATACTTATCTTTTTTTGTCTGACTTCCTTCACTTAGTACAGTAATCTATCTCTAGGTTCATGCATGCTACAAATGGCATTATTTCATTATTTTTTATGGTTAAGTAATATTCAGTTATATATATATATATATGTTTATATAGTATCTTCTTTATTCATTCATCTGCTGACGGACACCTAGGCTGCTTCCATGTCTTGGCTATTGTAAATAGTGCGGCTATGAATATTGGGGTGCATGTATCTTTTTGAAAAATGTTCATTTTATATTGGAGTATAGTTTATTAACAATGTTGTGACATGTGTCTTTTTGGGAAAACTTTTCATCTTTTCTGGTTATATGTGCAGGAGTGAGATAGCTGGATCATATGGTATCTCTATTTTTATATTTTAAAGAATCCTCCTAGGACTTCCTCAGCAGTCTAGTGGTTAAGATTCCACCTTTCTATGCAAAGAGTGCTAGTTTAATCCCTGGTCGGGGAACTAAGACCTCACATGCTGCAAAGTGGGGCCAAAATTTTAAAATATTAAAAAATAAAGATGATAAGAAATCTCCATACTGTTTTCCATAATGGCTGCACCAATTTACATTTCCACCAATAGTGTAAGAGGGTTCCGTTTTATTTAGACCATTTCCAGCATTTATTATTTGTGGACTTTTTGATGATGATCATTCTGACTGGTATAAGATGGTACATCATTGTAATTTTGGTTTGCATTTCTCTAGTACTTCAGTTCCGGAGAAGGCAATGGCACCCCACTCCAGTACTCTTGCCTGGAAAATCCCATGGATGGGGGTGGGCTGCAGTCCATGGGGTCGTGAAGAGTCGGACACAACTGAGCGACTTCACTTTCACTTTTCCCTTTTGTGCATTGGAGGAGGAAATGGCAACCCACTTCAGTGTTCTTGCCTGGAGAATCTCAGGGATGGCGGAGCCTGGTGGGCTGCTGTCTATGGGGTTGCACAGAGTCAGATATGACTGAAGCTACTTAGCAGCAGCAGTACTTCAGTTCAGTTCAGTTCAATTCAGTCGCTCAGGCGTGTCTGACTCTTTGCGACCCCGTGAACCACAGCACACCAGGCCTTCCTGTCCATCACCAACTCTCGGAGTCTACGCAAACCCATGTTCATTGAGTCGGTGATGCCATCTAACCATCTCATCCTCTGTCATCCCTTTCTCCTCCTGCCCACAATCTTTCCCAGCATCAGGGTCTTTTCCAATGAGTCAGCTTTTCACATCAGGTGGCCAAAGTACTGGAGTTTCAGCTTTAACATCAGTCCTTCCAATGAACACCCCAGACTGATCTCCTTTAGGATGGACTGGTTGGATCTCTTTGCAGTCCAAGGGACTCTCAAGAGTCTTTTCAAACACCACGGTTCAAAAGCATCAATTCTTTGGCGCTCAGCTTTCTTTATAGTCCAACTCTCATATCCATACATGACCACTGGAAAAACCATAGCCTTGATTAGACGGACCTTTGTTGGCAAAGTAATGTCTGCTTTTTAATATGCTGTCTAAGTCGGTCATAACTTTCCTTCCAAGGAGTAAGTGTGTTTTAATTTCATTGCTGCAATCACCATCTGCAGTGAATTTGGAGCCCAGAAAAATAAAGTCAGCCACTGTTTCCACTGTTTCCCCATCTATTTGCCATGAAATGATGGGACCAGATACCATGATCTTACTTTTCTGAATGTTGAGCTTTAAGCCAACTTTTTCACTCTCCTCTTTCACTTTCATCAAGAGGCTCTTTAGTTCTTGTTCACTTTCTGCCATAAGGGTAATAGTACTTAGTGATGGTAAGCATCTTTTCCTATGCCTGTTGGCCAACTGTATGTCTTCTTTGGAGAAATGTCTATTTAGATCTTCTGCCCATTTTTTTGATTTTTTTTTTTTTTTTAGAAATTAAGCCTTTGTTGGTTTAATTGTTTGCAAATATTTTCTTCTAGTGAGTAGGTCGCTTTTTCATTTTTTTTTTATGGTTTCCTTTGCTTTGCAAAACCTTTTACGTTTCATTAGATCTCATTTGTTCATTTTTATTTCTTTTGCCTTGAAAGATTGATATAAGAAAATATTGCTGTGATTTATGTCTGAGAATGTTTTGCTATGTTTTCTTCTGAGAGTTTTATGGTGTCATGTCTTATATTCAGGGCTTTAAACCTGAGTTTGAGTTTATTTTTGTAACTGGTGTGAAGGAGTGTTCTAATTTTATTGATTTACATGAGAGAGTCTAAGTTTTCTCAACACCATTTGCTGAGGAGACTTTTTCCCATTATATATATGTTTGCCTCTTTTTGTCAAAGATTAATTGACCACAGGTGTTTGAGTTTATTTCTGGGCTCTGTATTCTGTTTCATTAATCTTTATTTCTGTTTTTGTATCAATACCATGGTGTTTTAATCACTGTAGCTTTGTACGATTGTCTGAAGACTGGGAGGATTATGCCTCCAGCTTTGTTCTTTTTCCTCAGGATTTGAAGCAATAATATTTAATGAAGAAGAGCATTTTAACTTGTTTAATTTATTTAACAATTAAGTATCTAGAGTGGCATGCTTGTCACTCTGATACAAAGATAAATGGGGCTTCCCAGATGGTGCTAGTGGCAAAGGACTTGCCCGCCAATGCAGGAGACATAAGAGATGTAAGTTCAATCCCTGGGTTGGGAAGATCCTTTGAGAAGGGCATGGCAACCCTCTCCATTATTCTTGCCTGGAGAATCCCATGGACAGAGAAGCCTGGCAGGCTACAGTCCATAGGTCTCAAAGAGTTGGTCATGACTGAAGTGACTTACCATGTATGCACAAAGGTAAGTAAGATGTGTTTCCAATACATTCAGAATTGCTCATTGTTGAGTTAGAGTGACAGGCATATACCAGGATAACAAAGTGCGAGAGAGGAGGCAATGGCAGATCAGGGAGAAGATCTGAATGAGGGCTGAGAGCTGAGTCCCATAGATTCCAAACTTCATGCTGCTTCACTGTAGTGATGTCAGTTTGCTGACTTCGCAGCCCAGCTACTTGGTTGGTTTTCATAATCCTAACTGGGAATATCTTAGATGGGCAAATTCGTAAATATTTAAATGAGAGTCATCATGTCAGAATGACCAGTTTCAGACGATTACTTTAAAGTGCTTACTGAGAAAATGATTCAGAGAGAGTTAGACATGACACAAAATTTCTAGCAGCTCTTGACAGATATATTTCATATCTCTCCAATTCTTAATTCAGCAATTTAAATAAATTGAAACAGCTACTCACAAAAGCACGTAGCACAGGAAAAAGACCATGAACCCCAACAGACCAACACTGATTCACAGGCTGGCTCCAATATTTAGTTCCTGATGGACCTTGGGGGAAATTCTTCCTTTCTCTGTGTCTCTGTTAGCTCCTGTCAAACAGGATTACAGCATCTAATCTAAGGGATTATTGTGAGGGCGGTAATATACAAGGTGAGGTTTCTCCCTTACATCCTCTCAGGGAACCCTGCGCTGCTCATTTTATAGCACATTTTGCAATTGGTAATTCATTCCAATCAGCTCTTTTATGGTCTGTCTCCTCTGCTGAGAGATGCACGTCCTCAGGGGAAGAATCACATTTCTTCTCTCACGCCCAGCACATCCTTAACTCATTGCTGACTGGAGGAAACCTGAGCAGGACGTGGCATGTACCACATAATGAACACGCACTATTTCCCTTTGTTCTCATACCAAGAACCTGACTGTTTTCTTTCCCTTGCTCTGTTCCTCTGTGAATTTGGGGAATTTCTCCTGAAAAAAAAAAAGTGATATTATTGGAATATTCCTTGTTTATAGCACTTCCCAGGTATTACTCATATGTAGCCTGGGCCTTCTTGTGAGCATCAAAGTCTTTCTGAACTAAAAATATAATCTCTACTACTTTTACCTGTCCTTAGTAGGATTTTTCCCAAGTTGTTTCTTAGAGATAAAAAAGTGATTTCTGGGTCAACATATTATTTTGAAATTTTTCTTTCATTTTGTTTAAGTGCATAGGATGAGTGAAAGATTAGGCTGATTATTGGCACTTTTGGATCAATCACTACTACTGTAGTTTTATTATTTCCTGTATTGTATTAGAAACCTAAACCTTATATGTTGCTTTTGTTTAGTCACTCAGTTGTGTTTGACTCTTTGGTGACCCCATGGACTGTAGCCTGCCAGGTTCCTCTGGCCTTGGGATTTCCCAGATAAGAATACTGGAGTGAGTTGCCATTTCTGTCTTCAGGGGATCTTCCTGACCCAGGGATGGAACCAGCATCTCCTGAATTGACAGGCAGATTCTTTACCACTGAGCCACCAGGGAAGTCCAAAAAACCGTATATAGACCTGCATTATATTTACCCAAAGGCAGAAGGAAGATTTAAGGTACCATGTAAAAAATCCAGTGTTTGTTCATTAAACTCATTATACTCATTTTCATGTTGACTGATTTCTTTATGAATATGACAATTATCTCTTGATTTCATCAACTCATGGCAGCACTAAAATAGATGTAGCTAGCTTCAGGTCTGTCTTCTGCTCGCGTTCAGGGCGAGGGCTCTGAAGAACTGCACATTTTCAGGAGAGAAGTTTCCATGGAAACCCCGGACAAAGGCAAAGCAAAATAATTCTTCAAGGCCCACAAGAAAAAAAAAATTCCCCCCTTTGCTTTTTGTTTGCAGTTCAGTGTCCCCTGAGCAGTTCAGCAGCTGGCCCTGTCCCTGCTCTCTAGGAATCCCTGTTTGAAATTTATATATAGCATTATGCCTCTCTGAAATCTGCACAACAGGATTTGGTGAGTATGACTAAAAAGTTACTTCTCAGGAGAGCTCAAATGCAGAGGGTTTTTTTTTTTTTTCCTTAACGATGAGATTTAAAAATATAATAAAGTATACATTTAAGCATCCACTGAATTTATGAACATAGAGCTGCTCTTCAAATTATCAAATAGGCCTCAAAGAAGAGAATTTTAGAGCAAACAGATGAAATCAGTGATTCGAGGCAAATTGATATTTCAAGACGGTTTGTTGGTTGTTGTTTAAATAAAGACCAAGTTAAATGATTTCTAAAGCATTTGCAGCTCATATGTCTTGAGGAAGTCATGGGGTTCATATGAATTCCTTTAGAAAATGGTGCCTCTTTCATTGGTTCTCGAAGTTCCAAAGCAGCTGACTGTATTTATTTATCTTCCATTGTACTGAGCACAGCAGCTTGAAGCTATTTTGGGGACAGGATTGATGTACTGAAAAGCACCCTCGATGCTCTGCCACACGGGGTTCTTTAGGGCTGCAGTCGGAAACTGAATACCCTGTGCACATCTATTGATACTATTTATTACATTCATGGCACAATTCATACTTCACTTTCTTTTCTTTATTGAACTTAATTATAATTATGTTCAAAAATATATTCACTCTTCAATTTATGCTTTCAATGAATAACTTGTGCGTAATTACTGCACACCAGGAACTATGCTAGGGACCTGCCCTCAGGGAGTCCATCAAGGAATGCCGCACTCTCTCTTTTTTTTTTAATGAAATAACACAAAAGAAAAATCTAAATAACAAAGTGTGACAGTTACTACACGCTGTGAAACGCCATGGTAAGGAGGTTTATTTTAGGTTTTATGGCAGTCGAGAACAGGGTCATGTCTCAGTTTAGTGGTGATGGTTGTATAAAGATTAGATCAGATAAGGACTTCAAAAGAGGTGACGTTTGTTTCAAGTCCTGGAAAACGATTAGATATGAAACTGGCAGACAAGTAGGGGAAACGCATTCAGAGAAAACAATCTAAAAACACAGGGCTATGGAAGAATGTCAGTGTTTTAGGCAATGAGCATACGTTGTAATGCAGTGAGAAAGGGAAATGAAGATGAAGACGGCAGAAGCCAGCTCCTCAAGGAGTTTGCAAAACTGAGTATGAATTTTGTCTGAAAGATGGAGAGAAGCTTCTCAGCAATTTCAGCCGAAGTGCTGAATCTACGCTGTCATCTTGGGAAGAAGTCACTTACAGCAGGGAGGCCAGGGCATTGATGAGAAATGGTGAAGTCAAAACTAAGGCTGTATCGGACTTCCCTGGTGGTCCAGTGATTAAGAATCTGCCTGCCAGTGCAGGGGACACAGGTTCAGTCCCTGTTCTGGGAAGGTTCCACGTGCCCCGGGACGCTAAGCCTGCGCACCACAGCTGCTGAAGCCTGAGCACCCCAGAAGCCGTGCTACACAAGAGAAGCCTTCGCAGCAAGAAGCCCAAGCACCTCACCTAGAAAGCTGCCCCTGCTAGCTGCAATTAGACAAAGCCCAGGCACAGCCACGAAGACCCAGCACAGCCAAAAATAAAGAAATTAAACAAACAAAAGAACAAAACCAAGGCTAGATCTGGAGGGTAGAAGGACTTGGTAACCAATTGGTTGGGTGAGGGCACCAGAGAAAAGACTTCAGGTTTCAAGCGCAGATGCTGGCAAGATGGTAATACTATTAAGTGAAATTACTATGAGAGATGAAAAATCTGTGAAGATTAAGGATATAGCTTGAATCCTTGTGCTGCCTGACTGCTCAAGTGACCTTAGTCAAGATTGTTAATCCATTTGAGCCTTAGTTCCTTTAAAAGATCCCATGGGATATTTTTAGAGGATTAAATGGTATAATACTTACAAAGCATTCACACATTTGCTTAGTCTATATTTTTTGAGCATTAATGATGTACCAGAGTCAGGGACTCAGAGGTGCATGAAATGAAGTTTCTGCCCTTCTGGAAATTCTGTTGTATGAATGGGAAGATAGACATAAACAAGTTGACAGATAAATGAATAAATCAATTACAGATTTGGACGAGGAGCTAGAAAGATGAAAATGGGTAAATGTGGCAGATAGAGAGTTCTGCTTTATAATATGTTGTCAGGAAAGTCTGAAACTTATAAAGGGATGGCCATTCTTTTGAGGAGGTACCTTTCAGGCTTTGAGAACAATCAATTCAAAGACCCTGAAACGGGAAAGAATTTTGGACAGTATATACTTAGCAGTTCCTCAGATACAGTAAGCATGCATTAAAATAATAGTTAGAAGCACAGAGGTATCCATTTGTTTATATGTTGTGAAAACTAGCTTATCAAAATACCTCTTTCATTTGTCACATAAGTTATTCAGAACAATATTTAAAATTGCCACCTTTACAAATGTATCTTTGTACTTAAGAATGTAAAGAAAATTCTTAGTGGAAATGAGGAAAGAGTTCTTTGAAGCAATGCTGAGTTTTATGGGCCAGGAACTCCCAGGGGGCACTCGGTGATTAATATGCTTCTCAACAGCTCTGGAAACATATTCTTTTTTCTTCCAATTATCTTTTTCACTTAGTTGAACCTGACTCAACCTTAACAACTGGTTTATCCTTCAAAGATGGGAGACTGTTAACTACCTTTTTGATGTCTGAAATTTATGCAACTGTGTATCAAAAAGTCTGGGTTAACTTTCATGACTTATAAATCTTGCTTATTAGTCACTTCTGCATTTTACTCTGTGTAGTGATAGAAGACGTATCATTTAAATGATCAAAAAATGATTCATGATATACATTCTTTAAAAGTTGCAAGTGGAGAACATTATCCAGGGAAATTATTAATGAGTACACCAGTATATTGTCCAAGCATAGAATTGTCTGAGAGTTTACTGTATCACATGCTAAGGAAAGATGATAAACTACTTCTGTAACACATCAACAAAGGCATCTGAATTTGCTGTGAATCCTAGTTAGGGACTTTCCTACCATTTATTCTTCTTATCTTTTTGAACAAGACTGTGTAGTAAAATGAATTGCAAATACATGGTAGGTATAGAAAATGTAGAAACAATTAAATTAGATAAAGATTAATGCCTGGCATGAATTAAAACAGGTTGATAATATAAATTAAAATTTAAAACATGAAATGAATAACTGAGAAAGAAATAACTAAGCAGACACCAGAACCATAAAACGGTGATAAGGCTGTTCTAGAGTTCAATGAATGACAGCTGCCATGTCTGTTCAGAGTGAATTCTAGCAAACAGCTAGTGAAGATAATGTATTTAAATACTGCTGGAAAACTCCTTCAGCCAGCAGCTGGCATGACTGTTGTCATTCAGAGGGCATAAGTAAATGTCATATAATTGAGTCATTGAGAAACTGAGATGACAATGAGCTACATTCTCATTAACACTTTAGAAAAATTCTCCCCTGGGCGATTAAATAGATGATGTTTAAGACTGGTATTAAAGCTTAAATGAAAGCTTCATTTTCTACATGAAGTCAGAGTTGAAATAGGTCTCAGCTCTTTCATCACAGGTTCCCAGGGCAGTTGGCTGTGGCTCTTGCAGACCAGGTGGAGTGGGTTTCTGTGAAATGACCGTGACAAATTCTGAATCACTGTCTTCTACAGATATGAGAAATCCAAGCTTCTTGTAGTATACTTGAGTCAAGTACACCAGCTGCTGTAGCCTCACCCCAGTGGTGCCTTCTAAATGTCCCTCTCACCCCTATACAACAGAGGAAGAGTGTCCTCACATTTTTAAAAGGAACCCTAGGTCAGCAACATACTCTTTGCCTGAATCCAGTTGGATATTCTCCTTGTACCCCCTGTTCCCAATTCCCCATTTACCTCTGGCTTTCATCCATGACCATTAACTTGGGTACTTATTCAATCATTAGTTGGCGTCTTCCAGCCCAGCAATGTAATTGACCTTGGCTTTGCCCCTTGATTCTGTCTTTGCCTCTTGGATCCAGCTGAACTCAGTGTCTTTGGAAGTGACTTCACACAATCTCCTGGTTTTGTTTCTTGTTACACTCTGCCCCGAGGCTAGAGTATTACAGTCATATCCAGCATACCCTTTAAGAAGGAGGGCTTTAAAAAAAATGTAATGGCTCTGCTATTTAAAACAAAAAATTTATTGATTGATTTATTTTCGGCTGTGCTGGATCTTTGTTCCTGTGCAAGCTTTTCTCTAGTTGCTGCGAGTGGGGGCTACTTTCCAGTTGCGGTGCACAAGATTCTCATTGTGGTGACTTCTCTTGTTGCACAGAACAGGCTCTAGGCTGCTGGCTTCAGCAGTTGGAGCACATGGGCTCCGTACTTGTGGGTCCAGGTCCTCAGCACACCATAGCTTGTAGCACGAAGGCTCAGTAGTTGTGGCTCGCGCACCCTAGAGTGCAGGCTCAGTGGTTATGGCACAGGGGCTTAGTTGCTTTGCAGCATGTGGAATCTTCCTGGACCAGGGATCTAACCTGTGTCGCCTGCACTGGCAAGCAGATTCCTATCCACTGCTCCACCAGGGAACTCCAAGTTTCCCTTTATGAATGGGCTTGTAACTGCTGTCACCTGCTGTCCTCTCCCCCGAGGACTGTCTTTGGGCTCCTAAGCTGCTTTGTCCAGCAGCTAGAAGACTAGATCGCTGGAAGTGTAGGTAGTCACTTCCTGACTCTTCATGAATACAAAAGCCCCAGTTCCAAGGCAGGACATCACTTCACGGCAAATAGATGGGGAAACAATGGAAACAGTGACAGATTTTATTTTCTTGGGCTGCAGAATCACTGCAGACAGTGACTGCAGCCGTGAAACTAAAAGGCATTTACTCCTTGGAAGAAAAGCTATAATAAGCATAGACAGAATTAAAAAGCAGAAACATTACTTTGCCAGTGAAGGTCCATATAGTCAAAGCTATGGTTTTTCCAGTAGTGATGTGAGCAGTTGACCATAAAGAAGGCTGAGTGCCAAAGAATTGATACTTTCGAACTGTGGTGTCAGAGAAGACTCTTGAGAGTCCCTTGGACTGTAAGGAGATCAAACCAGTCAATCCTAAAGGAAATCAGTCCTTTATATTCATTGGAAGGACTGATGCTGAAGCTGAAGCTCCCATACTTTTTCCAATGAAGAACTGATTCATTGGAAAAGACCGTGATGCTGGGAAAGATGGGGGGCAGGAGGAGAAGCAGGTGGCAGAGGATGAGAAGGTTGGATGGCATCACTGATTCAATGGATATGAGTTTGAGCAAGCTCCAGGAAATAGTGAAGGACAGGGAAGCCTGGGGTGCTGAAGTCCATGGGACCACAAAGAGCTGGTCATGACTGAGCAACGGAACAACAGCAAGGAAGGACAAACGCTGAAGATTACCACCAGAGACACATTTTTGAAATGATTCTAGGAAGGACACTTTTCACCTCTTTACATATTTGAAGTGGGATGCCCCTTATAATTGATTTGCCATACTTTAACTGGCAGTACTTTTTCTTTCTCAGTACATACCACAAATATGTATCTTATGGTCCATGGCAAATTAGCATTAGTGAAATTAAGATCTGGAGAAAAGTGAACAAAAACGTCTGTTTGAAAACAGTCAGGAAAGGATTCAGGGAAGAACTAGCATCTAAGTTGTGAAAGTGTCAGGTGGATTGTTCTATGGTTTTGAAGATATNATTTGCTTAGTCTATATTTTTTGAGCATTAATGATGTACCAGAGTCAGGGACTCAGAGGTGCATGAAATGAAGTTTCTGCCCTTCTGGAAATTCTGTTGTATGAATGGGAAGATAGACATAAACAAGTTGACAGATAAATGAATAAATCAATTACAGATTTGGACGAGGAGCTAGAAAGATGAAAATGGGTAAATGTGGCAGATAGAGAGTTCTGCTTTATAATATGTTGTCAGGAAAGTCTGAAACTTATAAAGGGATGGCCATTCTTTTGAGGAGGTACCTTTCAGGCTTTGAGAACAATCAATTCAAAGACCCTGAAACGGGAAAGAATTTTGGACAGTATATACTTAGCAGTTCCTCAGATACAGTAAGCATGCATTAAAATAATAGTTAGAAGCACAGAGGTATCCATTTGTTTATATGTTGTGAAAACTAGCTTATCAAAATACCTCTTTCATTTGTCACATAAGTTATTCAGAACAATATTTAAAATTGCCACCTTTACAAATGTATCTTTGTACTTAAGAATGTAAAGAAAATTCTTAGTGGAAATGAGGAAAGAGTTCTTTGAAGCAATGCTGAGTTTTATGGGCCAGGAACTCCCAGGGGGCACTCGGTGATTAATATGCTTCTCAACAGCTCTGGAAACATATTCTTTTTTCTTCCAATTATCTTTTTCACTTAGTTGAACCTGACTCAACCTTAACAACTGGTTTATCCTTCAAAGATGGGAGACTGTTAACTACCTTTTTGATGTCTGAAATTTATGCAACTGTGTATCAAAAAGTCTGGGTTAACTTTCATGACTTATAAATCTTGCTTATTAGTCACTTCTGCATTTTACTCTGTGTAGTGATAGAAGACGTATCATTTAAATGATCAAAAAATGATTCATGATATACATTCTTTAAAAGTTGCAAGTGGAGAACATTATCCAGGGAAATTATTAATGAGTACACCAGTGTATTGTCCAAGCATAGAATTGTCTGAGAGTTTACTGTATCACATGCTAAGGAAAGATGATAAACTACTTCTGTAACACATCAACAAAGGCATCTGAATTTGCTGTGAATCCTAGTTAGGGACTTTCCTACCATTTATTCTTCTTATCTTTTTGAACAAGACTGTGTAGTAAAATGAATTGCAAATACATGGTAGGTATAGAAAATGTAGAAACAATTAAATTAGATAAAGATTAATGCCTGGCATGAATTAAAACAGGTTGATAATATAAATTAAAATTTAAAACATGAAATGAATAACTGAGAAAGAAATAACTAAGCAGACACCAGAACCATAAAACGGTGATAAGGCTGTTCTAGAGTTCAATGAATGACAGCTGCCATGTCTGTTCAGAGTGAATTCTAGCAAACAGCTAGTGAAGATAATGTATTTAAATACTGCTGGAAAACTCCTTCAGCCAGCAGCTGGCATGACTGTTGTCATTCAGAGGGCATAAGTAAATGTCATATAATTGAGTCATTGAGAAACTGAGATGACAATGAGCTACATTCTCATTAACACTTTAGAAAAATTCTCCCCTGGGCGATTAAATAGATGATGTTTAAGACTGGTATTAAAGCTTAAATGAAAGCTTCATTTTCTACATGAAGTCAGAGTTGAAATAGGTCTCAGCTCTTTCATCACAGGTTCCCAGGGCAGTTGGCTGTGGCTCTTGCAGACCAGGTGGAGTGGGTTTCTGTGAAATGACCGTGACAAATTCTGAATCACTGTCTTCTACAGATATGAGAAATCCAAGCTTCTTGTAGTATACTTGAGTCAAGTACACCAGCTGCTGTAGCCTCACCCCAGTGGTGCCTTCTAAATGTCCCTCTCACCCCTATACAACAGAGGAAGAGTGTCCTCACATTTTTAAAAGGAACCCTAGGTCAGCAACATACTCTTTGCCTGAATCCAGTTGGATATTCTCCTTGTACCCCCTGTTCCCAATTCCCCATTTACCTCTGGCTTTCATCCATGACCATTAACTTGGGTACTTATTCAATCATTAGTTGGCGTCTTCCAGCCCAGCAATGTAATTGACCTTGGCTTTGCCCCTTGATTCTGTCTTTGCCTCTTGGATCCAGCTGATCTCAGTGTCTTTGGAAGTGACTTCACACAATCTCCTGGTTTTGTTTCTTGTTACACTCTGCCCCGAGGCTAGAGTATTACAGTCATATCCAGCATACCCTTTAAGAAGGAGGGCTTTAAAAAAAATGTAATGGCTCTGCTATTTAAAACAAAAAATTTATTGATTGATTTATTTTCGGCTGTGCTGGATCTTTGTTCCTGTGCAAGCTTTTCTCTAGTTGCTGCGAGTGGGGGCTACTTTCCAGTTGCAGTGCACAAGATTCTCATTGTAGTGACTTCTCTTGTTGCACAGAACAGGCTCTAGGCTGCTGGCTTCAGCAGTTGGAGCACATGGGCTCCGTACTTGTGGGTCCAGGTCCTCAGCACACCATAGCTTGTAGCACGAAGGCTCAGTAGTTCTGGCTCGCGTACCCTAGAGTGCAGGCTCAGTGGTTATGGCACAGGGGCTTAGTTGCTTTGCAGCATGTGGAATCTTCCTGGACCAGGGATCTAACCTGTGTCGCCTGCACTGGCAAGCAGATTCCTATCCACTGCTCCACCAGGGAACTCCAAGTTTCCCTTTATGAATGGGCTTGTAACTGCTGTCACCTGCTGTCCTCTCCCCCGAGGACTGTCTTTGGGCTCCTAAGCTGCTTTGTCCAGCAGCTAGAAGACTAGATCGCTGGAAGTGTAGGTAGTCACTTCCTGACTCTTCATGAATACAAAAGCCCCAGTTCCAAGGCAGGACATCACTTCACGGCAAATAGATGGGGAAACAATGGAAACAGTGACAGATTTTATTTTCTTGGGCTGCAGAATCACTGCAGACAGTGACTGCAGCCGTGAAACTAAAAGGCATTTACTCCTTGGAAGAAAAGCTATAATAAGCATAGACAGAATTAAGAAGCAGAAACATTACTTTGCCAGTGAAGGTCCATATAGTCAAAGCTATGGTTTTTCCAGTAGTGATGTGAGCAGTTGACCATAAAGAAGGCTGAGTGCCAAAGAATTGATACTTTCGAACTGTGGTGTCAGAGAAGACTCTTGAGAGTCCCTTGGACTGTAAGGAGATCAAACCAGTCAATCCTAAAGGAAATCAGTCCTTTATATTCATTGGAAGGACTGATGCTGAAGCTGAAGCTCCCATACTTTTTCCAATGAAGAACTGATTCATTGGAAAAGACCGTGATGCTGGGAAAGATGGGGGGCAGGAGGAGAAGCAGGTGGCAGAGGATGAGAAGGTTGGATGGCATCACTGATTCAATGGATATGAGTTTGAGCAAGCTCCAGGAAATAGTGAAGGACAGGGAAGCCTGGGGTGCTGAAGTCCATGGGACCACAAAGAGCTGGTCATGACTGAGCAACGGAACAACAGCAAGGAAGGACAAACGCTGAAGATTACCACCAGAGACACATTTTTGAAATGATTCTAGGAAGGACACTTTTCACCTCTTTACATATTTGAAGTGGGATGCCCCTTATAATTGATTTGCCATACTTTAACTGGCAGTACTTTTTCTTTCTCAGTACATACCACAAATATGTATCTTATGGTCCATGGCAAATTAGCATTAGTGAAATTAAGATCTGGAGAAAAGTGAACAAAAACGTCTGTTTGAAAACAGTCAGGAAAGGATTCAGGGAAGAACTAGCATCTAAGTTGTGAAAGTGTCAGGTGGATTGTTCTATGGTTTTGAAGATATGTTATGTGGAAGTTAAGGTCAATCATAGTTTAGGGGAGAAGTTAAAGGGAGGGAGCCACTTTTAACTGGATTCCTACCATGTGTCTCACACCTAGGTCTTCTGTTTTGAGTAACTTTTTCAATCTCACAATAACCTGTTGGTCCTTGAGGTAACATAATCAGAAAGAAATTTTTTACTGAAGACAGCAATCCTGCCCTTCCCACCCCCTCCACAGGAATCACTGCATTTACTGACATCAAGGTGATTTTACAGCCATCTGCTTATGATGACTTCAGTTCTCCCAGCAGCTAGACCCCTATTCTAGGCAGAAGAGGCGAGTAGTTTTAGAGTATACATATCTAGGTCAAGCTCAGTCTCCTCAGCTTAATCACTGCATAATGTTAAACGAATTACTTACCACTCAAAAGTAATATGAAAAAAGTTATGCCTATCCCTAAAAGCCTGTAGTATAGTGTTTGCATATATAACAGGTGCTAAATAGTTCACTTCGTTTCCCCCTCTATTCTCTTCTTTTTCTTACAAAATATATGTTCTTAAATAACAATAAGGCAACTGACATCAGGAAAACAAACCCAAGAGTTTGGGGAGCAGTGGACATGTTCAGGGACCAACCTTTGTCCCTGGCCATAGAGATTCTCATCTAATTATTGGGAGGCCAGTGGTCATGAAGAACTGGATTCTAGCAGTCCAGCCTCGTATCCATCCTCTTGAGGGCCAGAATGCTGATGAAGTAGGAGAGAAATGCAGCTATACAGAGACAGGCAGACCGTCTTCAGGGTCTTAGTCTGTTGTGCATGTGTGCTAAGTGGCTTCAGTCATGTCTGACTCTTTGCAGACCTATGGACTGTAGCCCACCAGGCTCCTCTGTCCATGGGGATTCTTCAGGCAAGAATACTGGAGTGGGTTGCTGTACCTTCCTCCAGGGGATCTTCCTGACACATAGGTTGAACCCACGTCTCTTATGTCTCCTGCATTGGCAGATGGGTTCTTTACCACTGGTGCCACCTAGGAAGCCCTTCTGTTCTTTTCTTTGAACAGGTGTATTTGAGAGATTCTTTTCTATCAATCAAATAGCATTTAATCAGAATTTATGCTCCCATTTTTATTTATCTACAGTTTTCAAAAACAAGTACTGAGCAGCATAAAATAGCCAGGCTTGTCACTCTGAGTTGAGATAATTCATCCAGGCTTATAGTTCATCCACAAATATCTGGTTCCCTTTTCCACATACAAGTAACGTGTGGATGGAGGGGATACAGTGTGAACCCAGCTGCTTCCCTGCCTTGAGGTGTCCACCCTTTGGTGGAGGCAAAAACAAACAGCATCATGTTTTGATCGAGGAATAAGACCACAGCATTGTGGAAATGTGGGCTTCCCAAGTGGCACTGGTGGTACAGAATTCACCTGCCAATGCAGGAGACACAGGTTCAATCCCTGGGTCAGGGAGATCCCCTGGAGAAGGGAACGGCAACCCCCTCCAGTGTTCTTGCCTGGGAAATCCCATGGACAGAGGCTACAATCTGTGGGGTCCCAAAGAGTCTGACATGACTGAAAGCTCACACACACAATGTGGGATTGTAAAGGAGGGTCTCTCTTAACATCTTTGGTGACATGAGCCCCTTCCAAAAAAAAAAATTCAAATATATGACATAAAGTGTGTAGCATTACAAAAGAAACTGACCATAATGAAAAATGGTTAAGAATCTCTGGGAGAAAGTTTGTTCTGAGAGAAACAGATCGGGAAGAAATAGCCAAATGATGGCATGGAGGCAGAAAAGAGTGCTCTCCATAAGAGAAATATCTGTGGAAAGAGCCACATGCTTTTCAAGTGCAAAAGTTGAGGCGGGTCCAGCCAAAACAACAAGATTTTTGTTGTTTTGAATTCGTCTCTGCAGCTACAATATAGGCACATGTTTGATTTCTATTAGGCTTTGTTATATAGAAAGAATATATGAAAGTCTTCTTTCAATGAAACGTTCTCTGTGATTATACACTAGTGAGAAAATATATGTTATTTTAATGTATCAAGCTGCAGATATTCCTATGCCAAGTTTCAAAATGCAAATAGTTTAAATGCACAAAAATATACATATCCAAATGATTCTTTTCTTAAAAATAATCTTATTTATTGATTTTTGCCCCTGCTGGATCTTGGCTGCTGCACGAGCTTTTCTCTAGTTGTGGCGAGGGGGAGACTCTCTCTAGCTGTGATGGACGTACTTCTTGTGGTGGTGGTTTCTCTGGTTACAGAGAGAGTGTGTGGGTTTTGGTAGTTGCATCTCCTGGGCTCTGGAGCTCCAGCTTAATGCTGTGGCGCAGGTGCTTAGTTGCTCTGTGGCGTGTAGGATCTTCCCGGGCCAGGGGATCAAACTTTTGGCCCCTGCATTGACAGGGGATTCTTTCCCACTGAACCACAAGGGAAACCCCCAAATGACTCTTTATATAAATTACTAAATAGAGAAGTCACAGCTGGAGGCCCAACTGTAAATTTACAAGAGATTCTCTCCTGTGATTCTGAAATTTTCAGTGTGAAACATAGGATACACTAGATGTATGCTTATCACTTAGACACTCAATAAGTCCTCAGTGGCAATATAAGATATACTTTTCACCAACTAGGAAAAAAATAGAATTAAAAAAATGCAGCAGTTCAATTGCTGTGTCAGGTCATGCTGCTGCTGCTGCTAAGTCGCTTCAGTCGTGTCCGACTCTGTCTGACCCCATAGACGGCAGCCCACCAGGCTCCCCCGTCCCTGGGATTCTCCAGGCAAGACTAGAGTGGATTGCCATTTCCTTCTTCAATGCAGGAAAGTGAAAAGGGAAAGTGAAGTCACTCAGTCGTGTCCGACTCTTGGCGACCCCATGGAATGCAGCCTACCAGGCTCCTTCGTCCATGGGATTTTCCAGGCAAGAGTGTTGGAGTGGGGTGCCATTGAAAGAGCCATATAATCTTTAAGATCAGAGCAAAAAATTTTGAATTCTGATTCTCTTTCTTGCTCGCGTGGCTGAAAATACTTAAGATTCAGTTTTGTGATGTGTAAAGCTGAAATATTTACACATACTTTGGGGATAAATAAAATAATGTACATGAATCACTNTTCTGGCAGTGTGTCAGGGTGTCACACAAATGGTCTGAGTGTTCAGCCAGGGCTCAGCCCCAAGACGACCTTGCAGGAAACCCAAGCTAGTCAGGTAGACGGAGGCCCCATCGACACGTCCTGGCCTCAGGCTGGTGTATCTTGCTTATTATTATCATAATTAGCTCAAAAGTTAGACAAGACAGAGCCTCTGGCTAAACAAATCTGGAGAAAGACCTAGTTCTGGTGTGAAGAGTGAAGGCTTGAACTTCAGTCAATGTAGTGATCAGCTGTTTCTTCCAGGTTACACGTTTGTAAAAAGCTGTGATTTTCTTATCACTCTACGTGTATTTTGCTTGTTGACACCTAGGTTTACTATTTATTCATGGTAAAAAAAAAATGAAAGACATATTCTTATTCTTGGATATCTTTGGTATGTACATTTTTTTTATTATTTAAGAAAGTAATTTTAAATCAAGAGAACAGATGATGAATATGAGTGCCAGTGAATTTATTGAATCCCTGGGCTGCCGTTTCATCCCACACTGTGTGACTATCAACTTTATTTGAAAGAAAGAAGTAAACATTACAGATTAACTTCACAGACACCAACCAGCTATTTACCCCACAAAATCCTTATGATCACTGAATATTTGATTTCCAAAGTAAAGATGAAAGGATAAGCTTTACTAGGATACAAAGATGCAAAACACTTATTATAGTTAATGGGAGCAGGATGCCAAATTCTCTGACCATCCCACTGTAAATTTCCCCTGAGAATTGGCTTAATAGTCATAAAATTATTCCTGTTAGGCCCTAAATTATTTCACTTACCTAATTAAAAATGCATGTATGAACCAAAGAATCACATTTTATAGCTCTATCTAGCCACCAGTCTCTCAGAAGTATCTTCAACACAACCATTTTTTTATNTAGTCATAAAATTATTCCTGTTAGGCCCTAAATTATTTCACTTACCTAATTAAAAATGCATGTATGAACCAAAGAATCACATTTTATAGCTCTATCTAGCCACCAGTCTCTCAGAAGTATCTTCAACACAACCATTTTTTTATGCCATAAAAATTTTATTTTCTATTGGAAAATAGATTACTAAAATCTGATTTGTGAAATCAGATTTTATTATTAGTCATATTAGATTAAGTCTCTAAAAGTGCACTGAGAGTTACATCACCACTGACTTTCATATTTTATGGGTGAGAGAAAGAAGGAAAACAACATCTTTTATCATAAATTTTATTTAAAGAAGCCATTGCAAGTTAATTCATTATAATGTCATCTATGATGTATATTTTATTTACAGGGTAAGGTAATATCATTTTCCTATGCTTAGAAATTTCCTAAAGTTAGAAATATTATTGCATGTTATTATGCTGTATTTAAAAAATGATTTCAGTTTGTTAATGCTGCATGTGATTCTGTTTCTTTTCTTACCTGCCTTTGAGTTGAGGATACTGAACAAAAAAAATTACCCTGGGTTCCATTTAAATTACTAGATCACTGACATTTTCAGAAATATTAACTTGAAATATAAATCAAATACACTTTAGATACCAAAAGAGAATTTTTATTTAAAACATAATGTGGTAAATGACTCATCCATAAATAGTGTGTAAGCACATGTCCATTTGCCTGTTTGTGTATGAAATCTAATTTTTTCATACAAAGAAAACACTTTACCTGCATGTGCACAGAGGTGGTCTTAATGTCGGAGGAGGAATGGTAACAAGACGATGGTTCAGAATATTTGCAAGTAATCTAGTGTGAAGAGTGACTTGNATTTGCCTGTTTGTGTATGAAATCTAATTTTTTCATACAAAGAAAACACTTTACCTGCATGTGCACAGAGGTGGTCTTAATGTCGGAGGAGGAATGGTAACAAGACGATGGTTCAGAATATTTGCAAGTAATCTAGTGTGAAGAGTGACTTGGTGATGTTTAAAGCAAGTTTAGAGAAAAATGAGGATCCTTAAAAAAAGTGCAATTTGATTGGGCAAAGGAGCAACTGTGAGCATCTAGGAGGAAAACAGTTGGAAAAATTTACTTTTAAAGAAAAGGAAAAAAGAAACAAAAGCAATAGGAAATTTTAGGATGGAGAATAGTAAGTTGCCACTAGTTTTTCTTCCTGGAAACTGAAGCAGACTTACAGAGGAAGATATTAGAAAGGGTACATACTAGACCCTTCAAAGGATTACGTGTCATAAAGAGCAGAGCAGCTGGTAGAGTGTTCCGAGCTGGCGGTTCTAAAGGGATATAACAGCCATTCGCATTACATAAAAGTTGGTTGAAGATATTTTTGTGAAAACTGGAAGGATTTGATGATGATCTGGAAGAATTTGAACATTAACAAATCTAAATAAAATAACATCACCTTCTACAAACAAGCCAACAAACAACAAAGGACAGGTATCAGAGAATATAATATAATAATTCACATGTTTATAATTTTTCCCTCTTGTGACTATGTTATAATGAGAAGGAAGAAACACACAGAGGGGTAAACTCAAAAAGGAATATGAGAAATGCATCTACATAGTACTTTCCCCCATAGGTTTTTGGAATCAGAAAATATATGAAAAAAGGGGCACTTGGAGTGTAGGTCACACCTAGAATATGCATTAAGGGTATAGATCATGAGACCTGTCAATAATTTCCATTGTATATCCAGAGCTCACTACTACTAATTCTAATGTTGAAATAATTAAGCATAAGAAAATCATAAATTATTATATACTTCACAAGTGCTTGCAAAATAAAAGAAAGTTCAAGGTAAACAAAATTTAAAATTTATTTTGGAATACAAGAAAATTTATAAAATGAAAGAAGATTTTTTTAAAAAAGCAATGAAAAAAAAAGCAAACAGATCTCCTGACTCTAATATATATTCCTGTGGTATGGTTCAGTTACTAAGTCATGTCTGACTCTTGTGACCCCATGAACTATAGCCCACCAGGCTCCTCTGTCCGTGGGATTTTCCAGGCAAGAATACTGGAGTGGGCTGCAGTTTCCTTCTCCAGAATATACGTTCCTAGAGAGCGTCAAGTAGAATTGCACCCATAAAACAAGAACAGAATGTAATGAAAAAGAACAGTCTGACAAACAAGAGCTCTTAAAAATTAAAAGCATATATATTGATATTAGCATCGAAAGAAAAACTCAATGAAATTATCCAGAAAGTGTAACAAAAACACAGAACATATAAGAGAAAAAATTTAACAGAAATAAGGAATCAACCCAAGGGATGCAGCAAGTCAATAATTGATATTCCAAAAAGAGAAAAACCCATCAAAGAGATACTAATGTCACTACTAATAGTAGTAATTTAGTGCTTTGCTATTCTGCTTAACTTACTAACTAAACCCTCAGGTCAAGTAATAAACCATTCCTAGTGGTCTGAAGCTAGTATGGTGGTAGTGTGGTACCAGAGACTATGCTCGTAACCATTAGTAAGGAACATATGTCTTCAAGTTGATAGGACTCACCAAGGACTTAGATCAGTTATTGAAAAAAAAGCACGTGAAAAATTAGTAAAACTTTATACCATGAAGGAAAAGTAACAAACCAAAGAGTTTCTAAAGAGGGAAAAGAAAATCAACAATAGTCATATATCTAAAAAGGGAAAAATAATCAAAGAGGGAAGCCTTATTTTTCTCAACACTAACCCTAATGATGGAAGACACTGTTCAAGTTCTGAAGATAAATATGGTATGCAAATTAGTATTCCATACTCAGTCAAAATTTTAAATATTAGGCATACAAGAACTGAAGTATTTGTTCTTTCTTAGGAAGTTATCATTAGAATGTATTCCCACAATGTTAGGGCATAATATATATGGGAAGGAACTATATCCAAAATACCTGAAGCATTTTTACAACTCAATAGTAAGCCTATTTAAAATGAGCAAAAATGTGTTTAAACAGGCACTTCACAAAAATAAATCTTTGAATGAGCAATGAGCACATGAAAAGACTTTAAATATCATTAGTCATCAGGGAAATGCAAAAGAAATTCACAATGATTTATCACTACACACCCCTTGCTAAGTCACTTCAGTCGTGTCCGACTCTGCAGCCTCATAGATGGTGACCCACCAGGCTCCCCCGTCCCTGGGATTCTCCACGCAAGAACACTAGAGTGGGTTGCCATTTCCTTCTCCAATGCATGAAAGTGAAAAGTGAAAGCGAAGTTGCTCAGTCGTGTCCAACTCATAGCGACCCTAAGGACTGCAGCCCACCAGGCTACTCCATCCATAGGATTTTCCAGGCAAGAGTACTGGAGTGGGGTGCCATTGCCTTCTCCTACACAGCCCTTAGAATGGCTAAAATTAAAAGGGTGATAATACCAAGTTTTTGCAAGGTGGTGGAATAATTAGAACTCTCATATTTACTAACTAGATTATAAAATGGTGCAATAACTTTGGAAAAGAGTTTGTCAACTTTGTACTAAAAAAAGGTATATAATACAAGTCTAGATTTGTGTTTCTAGTCAAGATAAATGAAAACTTAAAACCATACAAAGGTTTGCATGAGTGTTCATTGCAGCATTATTTAGAATAGCTTTAAATAAGCTAAATGAATAAACAAATTGTGATGTAGCCACATAATGGAGCAAACTCCTGATATAGTAAGAACACAGTTGAATCTTAAAAATATTATACCAAGGGAAAAAAGCCAGACACAAAAGAGTACAATTAGTATAATTCCATTTATATTACATTTTAGAAAGGGAAGTCCTAGTCTGTAGTGAAAGGAAGTAGTGTTCTCTGGCTGGGGGTGGGAGGGATTGAGTGTAAACATGCACAAGGGAATTTTTCTAAGTGATAGAGATCTTAATATTGGTGGTGGTATACATTTTCCAGCTGTATATATTTGCAGACATTGGAGTGATGTGTTTGGAAGAAGGATATTTTTTCTTAGAGCCTTCAGTGTCCTGACAACACCTTGATTTCATACTTCTAACCTTCATAACTAGGAGGAAAGAATTTCTATTATATCTAGCCACTTAGTTTGTGGGCTTTGTTACAACAGACCTACAAAACTAATACAGTCATCATATTAAAAAAAATAGATATGGCAGTACACCCAAGAAAAACCAAAACCAGTTAAAAGTTTTAGCCTTTGAGCAGAGGATTTGTGAGAGGGTAGAGACAAGAGAAGGCAATGGTACCTCACTGTAGTACTCTTGCCTGGAAAATCCCATGGATGGAGGAGCCTGGCAGGCTACAGTCCATGGGGTCGCGGAGAGTCCGACATGACTGAGCGACTTCACTTTCACGCATTGGAGAAGGAAATGGCAACCCACTCCAGTGTTCTTTCCTGGAGAATCCCAGGGACGGGGCAGCCTTGTGGGCTGCCGTCTATGCGGTCTCACAGAGTCAGACACTCCTGAAGTGACTTAGCAGCAGCAGCTGCAGCAGCAGCAGCAGAGACAAGAGATTTGGTTTGTTGTTATTTTTTAATAAAACCATCTATTTTTGGTTTAACACTTACATATATTACTTTTAAAAGAGTAAATAAGTTAGAGTTTCCAGGGTCAAATAACAAATGAGCAGATAATTAGGGAGTTGAGATGGCTGGATATGGGGCAAATTCAGTCTGAACATAAAGATTTGAACTTCTAAGAGGACTGACTATCCCAAAGAGCCCAGTAGTATGAGCTGATTGGTCTAGTAAAAGATTCAATAAGTAAGCTGAATTACTCTAATTTATCTAAAGACTCTCTCATTTTGCAGTAATGAAAAGAACTTTGACCTCAAAGTAAGTGACTAAGTGTATGATGTGCTAATGTCTTCCCTCTAAGGGATAAATGAGAAGCCAAAGGTTGTAAGAGGATTTTCCTTCTTCATAATTCAGGCCATTTGTGGAGGAAAAAAGAAATAATTGGAAATAAGAACAGAAGAGGGTGCCTCGGGTTTGAGGATACACAGGGGGAGTCATGCTAGTTAATGCTCTCTGTTGAGTCCAAAAAGAGTCTGCAGAGACTGTAGCCTCCTTTTTATGTTTTCTCATCTAGGTTTGCTCTGCTTCAGGGTATTTCCAGTGGTCTCAAAAATATCACAAACTCAGAGCCGCTTCACATTGCTTTGCTTTAAACAGGAAATGCTTGACTGATGAATATATCAATATCTATATCATAACTATAACTTTGTATATACCTCTATACATGTATATGTATCAGTAGATAAATGTATATATATACTTATATAGGTGTATGTTGATGTATGCATCCGTTATTCATTTTCTATTTATAAGTATATCTATATCTATGTCCCTGGTTACCACCAGTGATTTGGATTCAGTAGGTATGGGATGTGGTCAGATTCCATATTTTTTAAAAAAGCATTCCTATCTTGATCTCGTATAAGAGAAAGGCTGAATCCTTGGCTCTAGTCCTAAACCATACACAGATTTTATTTTTTTTAATTTATTTATTTTACTTTCGGCTGTGCAGGGTCTTCTTGCTTTGAGAGGGCTTTCTCTAGCTGTGCCAGGTGGGTGCGGTGCACGGGCTTCTGACTGTGGTGCTTCGCTTGCTGCAGACCATGAGCTCCAGGTGCATGGGCTTTAGCAACTGCCGCACACAGGCTCAGTAGTCGTGGCTCATGGGCTTAGTTTGCTGCCGAGGCATGTGGGATCTTCCTGGATCAGGGATCAAACTTGTGCCCCCTGCACTGGCAGGCAGATTCTTATCCACTGCACCCCCACACAGATGTTAACTCAGCCCTAGTGTGCAGTCCTGAAGATCCATGGGACAGCATTGCTTCAGTGCCTTTCCTTTGGAAGATCAGCCAATCCCCAAACTGCCGGCTTCTCCTAAATGTGACATAGATGGGGCTCTTAGCTTTGTTCAGAGAGGTTGTATTTTGCCAGCAGTTTCTCCTTAACTACAAGAAAAAAAAATCAACCATGTATTAGATATATTGGAAGGTTGGTCTCTGTTTTTTGACACTTGTCAAGTGATTTTGAAGGTTTTACTTATATAAT
>SJYV01016155.1:136237-183565 GCA_006410875.1 Neotragus pygmaeus | reverse complement strand
CAACTGAATGCAGAGTTCCACAGAGTAGCAAGGAGAAATAAGAAGGCCTTCTTAAATGAACAGTGTAAAGAAATAGAGGGAAAAAATAGAACGGGAAAGACTAGCGATCTCTTCAATAAAATTGGAGCTATCAATGGAACATTTCATGCAAGGATGGGTATAATAAAGGACAGAAATGACAGGAGCTAAGAGAAGCAGAAGAAATTATAAAGTGGTAGCAAGAATACACAGAAGAACTATACCAAAAATGTCTTAATGACCTGGATAACCACTATGATGTGGTCACTCACTTAGAGCCAGACATACTGGAGTGTGAAGTCAAGTGAGCCTTAGGAGGCATTACTATGAACAAAGCTAGTGGAGGTGATGGAATTCCAGTAAGCTATTGAAAATCCTAAAAAAGGATGCTGTGAAAGTGCTGTATCCCATATGCCAGCAAATTTGGAAAACTTAGCAGTGGCCACAGGATTGGAAAAGATCAGTTTTCATTCTAATCTAAAAGACAGTCAATGGCAAAGAATGTTCAAGCTACTATACAGTTGTACTCATTTCACATGCTAGCAGGGTTATGCTCAAAATCTTTCAAGCTAGGCTTCAGCAGTATATTAACTGAGACCATCCAGATGCACAATCTGGGTATGAAGAGCAGATGAACCAGAGATCAAATTGCCAGCATTCACTGGATTATGGAGAGAGCAGAGGAATTCCAGAAAAGCATCTACTTCTGCTTCATTGACTATGCTAAAGCCTTTGACTGTGTAAATCACAACAAACTGGAAAATTCTTAAAGAGATGGGAATACCAGACTACCTTACCTGTCTCCTGAGAAACCTGTATGCAGGTNAAAAGCATCTACTTCTGCTTCATTGACTATGCTAAAGCCTTTGACTGTGTAAATCACAACAAACTGGAAAATTCTTAAAGAGATGGGAATACCAGACTACCTTACCTGTCTCCTGAGAAACCTGTATGCAGGTCAAGAAGTAACAGTTAGAACTGGATGTAGAAAAAAGGACTGGTTGAAAACTGGGAAAGGAATATGACAAGGCTGTATATTGTCATCCTGCTTATTTAACTTGTATGCAGACTACATCGTACGAAATGCAAGGCTGGATGAATCACAACATGGAGTCATTTTGCTGAGAGAAATGTCAACAACCTCACATATGCAGATGGTACCACTCTAATGGCAGAAAGTGAAGAGGAAATAAAGAGTCTCTTGATGAGGGTGAAATAGGAGAATGAAAAAGTTGGCTTACAACTCAGCATTCAAAAAACTAAGATATGGCATCTGGTCTCATCACTTTATGGCAAATAGATGGAGAAAAAGTGGAAACAGTGATAGACTTTATTTTCTTGGGCTCCAAAATCACTGCAGACGGTGACTGTAGCCATGAAATTAAAAGACGCTTGCTCCTTGGAAGAAAAGCTATGACAAATCTAGGCAGCATATTAAAAAGCAGAGATATAATTTTGCCAACAAATGTCCATACAATCAATGCTATGATTTTTCCAGTAGTCATGTACAGATGTGAGAGCTGGACCCAAAGAAAGGCTGAGCACTGAAGAAATGATTCTTTCAAAATGTGATGCTGGAGAAGACTCTTGAGAATCCCTTGGACTGTATTGAGATCAAACCAGTCAATCCTAAAGGAAATCAACCTGATATTATTGGAAGCACTGATGCTGAAGCTAAAGCTCCAATATGTTGGCCACCTGATGTGAAGAGCTGACTCATTGGAATAAACTCTGATTCTGGGAAAGATTAAAGGTGAAATATGAAGGGGCCAGCAGTGGATGAAATGGTAGAGAGCATCACTGACTCAATGGACATGAATTTAAGCAAACTTTGGGAGACGGTGGAGGACAAAGGAACCTGGCATGCTACAGTCCATGGTGTCTTAAAGAGTCAGACAGAACCCAGTGCCTGAACAATAACAGTTATCTTAAACATACAGAGTAAATTGTTTGTGTAATGGACTCAAATTGCTAAATTTATCTTTCGTGTTAATGCGCCACCCAACATATAGACTGATATATTTGAGTGCCTCTCGGCTAGAAAACAAGTTCAGGTGTAAAACTTAGAAAGAAGTCTCATAAATTTTAATTGTTCTTTTTACTGACACAGAATTAGCTTTCTCAATATTTTGTACTCTGGCACTGAAGGGGTGCATGACTATAGGTTTGCTATAGGGAGATGTGTGTTTTCACACAGATAAGCTAAATAGCCAAGATGCCTTCCTATATATTGCTCAGTGTTATGTTAGAGACAGGTGCATTTAATTGGAAAGTGCAATTATCTAGAAGCTTTGTGGGTTTCTTGGAATTTATTTAATAGCTTAACTCTGGACCTTGAAAGTTGTTTGGGGGGCCATGGAAATGTATGTGATAGAATCAGCAACCTCTATTCCTGGCTTATGAGGACAGGCCATGAGCAGAAGGAGCGTCATCTGTCTCATCGACAAATTCAGAGAAAATCACTTTTAGACAGTTTTGGCTGAAATATGGTTCTTTTACTCCAGTGGCAGAGAACTTGACTTCAGGTGTTATACTGATACATTTGTTAATAGTTGTAATTTATGTTTATGTGTATTACAATATCTCTAAAATTTAAACCCCTATTTCTCACTTACTACTGCTTTAGGTAAGTGAAGTAAATACTGTAAAAAGAAAGTATGTGAAACAAAGTATAATTTTACATTGACGTTATGTGGAGATGACAAAAATCTTGAAGGATTTTTTTTGTGAGTGAATACATTTTGTGATATAGTGTTTAGAGGATGGAGAACAATGTTAGGGTTAGAACACTAAAAGAGGTGGAAAAAAAACAGAAAATTTACTAACACTTATTATTATAGCCAGATGTTTATTATTATTATTATAGCCAGATGTTAATTATTATCCTATTTAAACTTCTTCAAGCCTATGAGGTTTGTGTGTGCTTAGTCATGTCCAACTCTTTGTGAACCCATGGACTGTAGCCCGCCAGGCTCTTCTGTCTATGGAATTCTCCAGGCAGCAATACTGAAGTGGGTTGCCGTTTCCTCCTCCAGGGGATCTTCCCGACCCAGGTATTGAACTCACATCTCTTGCATCTCCAGCACTGGCAGGCCTGTTCTTTACCAGTAGCACCATGTAGGCCATTGGCCTTGATATTTTTATCCATATTACAGTTGATAAAATTTCAAGCGGTTGAGCAAATATTCAAATTCAAGTCTCTCATCTTCAAAAGTCTTCAAAATTTTCTCCTCAAAGTGAGAGAATACAGAGTGTAAGGCCAAATAGATGTTTAGGCAGCTATGTCTGATTTCTGGCTCTGCCACTGACTGAAATGGGATTTTAATAAATTGTTGCCTAATTATTTCTCACCTTTAATGGATAGGAAGATTGACCATTTGTGTTTTTATTTTTGCAACTGCCACAAACTATACCCTTAAAATGAATAGAGCTTTTCAAGTGAAAGGTAAAGGCAGATTACTATATTATTATCATTTTAAAATTTTAATTTAGCTCAGCACTTCATCAGATCAAACTGTATCTCCAAAAAATAATATGGTTATGCATAGGCAGTGTCATTCTAACATGAATCTACTATTTAAAGTGCATAATTTTCTTTGAATCAACAATATTTTTCTTTGAACTTAATTATTTGATTCACTGCGAAAGGCTCAACTTAGTAACAACTAATCACAGAAACTTGGTAATAAGTAGAAATCTAGGAAGAGGAAAAGCAATGGCAACTTAAAAGATAACTCTTTTAAGAATGGTTAGTTGAAAACTACTCTTTACTTCTCTCTCAGAAAGAATCATGCATTTCTAGAAGGGATGAGAGTCTTGATTTTCAAGGCACCCACTCTCGGCAATACTGGGCTGTGTAGGTGAGGTCTTGTCCGTCAGGCCTCCACACACTCATACACCACCCCCACACATTCACACACTTATACACCCACCACGCACATACTGCTNTTACTTCTCTCTCAGAAAGAATCATGCATTTCTAGAAGGGATGAGAGTCTTGATTTTCAAGGCACCCACTCTCGGCAATACTGGGCTGTGTAGGTGAGGTCTTGTCCGTCAGGCCTCCACACACTCATACACCACCCCCACACATTCACACACTTATACACCCACCACGCACATACTGCTCCCACCACACAAATGCACATACCACACATTCTCACACCCACCACACAGATACACACTCATGTCACCACCGCACATACACACTCGCCCACACAGTCATGCCTTAGAAATTTAGAAGATGAGGGGAATAAGATTGCCTGTTGAGAGTTAAAATATTTAACCTGTGCTTAAAAAATGTTCAAGGTTGAGAAATGCTGTTACATGGGCTTAAAGTTCTGTGTCTGAAATGTACCACAGCATAAAGATCACCTGAGGCAATTATTAAAAATATACAGTCTGGGCCCTACTTCAAATTCTGAACAGAATTCACAGGGAGGAGCCTGAAATCTCTGTGTTTAATAGCCTTCCCTTTGAGAGAGGTAGATTCTGGAATAAAACTTGTCTAACTGGAGTGAGGTAGGGCGCTATGTCCTGGTGATGGTGAAGGGTAAGTTTCAGGACCCTCACTGGTCAAGCCTTTCTCCAGGCTCTGGGTGCCTAGTCTTCTCTTTGGAGGCAGAAGGAGGCCGCAAGCTCTGGTGCATCTTGGGGAAGAAGGGGTCCCTTCTGAGCTGGATGGGGGCAGGCCTGTGAGCAGGGGCGTGGCCTCTGCCGCTTGTCCACAGTCAATGGACCACCAGTGGCAGCAGCTCATGTGGATCTGGAACTTCGTCAGAAATTCGCCATAAAGATCAAAGAGCTGGGGGTCTCAAGGAACCCCCTCTCCATTGCGCTCCTCCCTCCTTTTGTTCCCCACCACCTAAGCAAGAAACAAGGGAGGAAGATGCAGATGTTACATGATAGTAAAAACTTGAGAAACAAAAATGAACTTTTCTAAATCTCTGTAATAAAAAAGAAATTCTGACATGCTGTGCTAGAGCAAAGGCTGAAATATCTTTCTATTATCTCTATAGAAAATATTACAAAATTGTGGTCACATGAAGAAGGGGTCACATATGTAGGAAAGGATTAAATATGAAATTAGTTTTAGACAGTTAACAGGAATACAAATACATACTTTTTATAAATGTTGTGATGCTGTTGATATTTACTCTCTTTATATATATTTGTGATTTCTTTTGCCATTCTATTAATAAATAAATAATCGCTTTTATACCTAGTTTTATGTATATATAAACCCCCAGGGAATCACCAAATTATATAAACTACAATACAAACCAAATGNTTTTTATAAATGTTGTGATGCTGTTGATATTTACTCTCTTTATATATATTTGTGATTTCTTTTGCCATTCTATTAATAAATAAATAATCGCTTTTATACCTAGTTTTATGTATATATAAACCCCCAGGGAATCACCAAATTATATAAACTACAATACAAACCAAATGTGGATCTATCCATGGAACTATAGAAAAATAATAATCACATAATCATTGCCATTCTATCAAAGAATTCTCTATTCAGGGGAGATACCGTCTGACCCAGCTTAGATAAGTTTCCTGGTTAGTTCTCAGAAATATCTATTGTGTACAATGAAGTCTGTGTTTGTTGATCAGAATGAGAGTTCACTAAATAATGGAATCATAATCTTTGTTCATCCAGCCACTGCCTGATGGTTTGGCTTTCCACATGGTTTTTCTAAAATGTGATGATCTGCTAGTCAATTCGATCGGGTAACTAGACTCATTAGCTAACACTTGCACCACCTGTTTTATTATAATCTGATTGATCAGTCCCTATGACTTTGTTAGTATGAACCTGTGTTCTTGAGAATAAGCTACTCTGGGACATAAAATCAAATATCTAAACTGGCAAAGCTACTGAGGAGTAGATCTTATACTGTGATGTATGTATCAGGGTAAATAATTTTAAGGAGAACCTGTTTGTACTTGACAGAATCTGCAGTATGTCATTCCAGTAAAATCTTTTCCTAGACACAGATGCAATGTTCCTTATACAATGCACTAATTTCCCTCTAAGTCCTAGTGTTTTGTGAGAGTGCTTTTTTGGTCAAGGAAATTATTTCAAGACTCAATTTGTAACTTGAAAGTCAATTATTGTTTTTTTCTTCTTTTGTTCTTTTCCACGACTTTGAAAGGTTTTATTTTTTACAAATTTTTTCTATGATGTATAGGAAGTATCCCATTGAGATATGTTGCTTTAGCCATGGGTTACAGCAAAATAACATTTTTTTCTCAGCTTAGGAAAATGTTCCAAGAAAATTTGAATGCCATCTTGAAATACACACATTTCTTTTTCAAAAGCAAGTCACAAACTCCCACTATGGTTTTTAGAAAGCAGCCTATATTTATTCTTATCTTTTCTTAAAGTTCATTTATTGGGTTGAGTTGTTCTAGAGCCTAGAAGATAAAGGACATCTCTGGAATATCTTTTAACTGGAAATGCACACAGCATTAGGAGAGAATGAACTCATAGAAACTTGTAAGTTGATAGAAGTGTTATTCCATTTCAAGCTGGCAAAAAAGGAAAACAGAAAAAGATTCTTTATTATCTTGAGATACTTGGTCTTTTCTGCTAAATTGCAATATGTACACAGTATTCTTCTTGACCCCTCTACCTCCCATGCCATTTGTCTACTTTGGGCTCTTAAACATGAAGAGCCAAACCACATTCCAAAATAAGATTGGGACATCAGGTTGAAAATGAACAACTATTAGGAAGCAAGTGTTACTTTTTCATTGTTCTTCTCATTAGGCGACTAAAAGGTAAGTCCCTAAGAATGGTTTTACAGTTCAGAGGTCCAGGGATTTAGCTATTTGGAACTTAGCTCCAAAGACTATTAGTTGTTTGATTATGATTATTTTTTTTTTAAGCTACTGATGTGTTCTGTCAGTTCTTTCTCTGAATTTTATTTCATGCCAATCTATGAGAGAGACATTAACGGTGGCTATTCTAGAGATTTTAAACAATTTAGTTTACCAAACTAAATAGAATCGCTACTTCATTTGGAATGATAGTCTGAAGAACCTAGGTTTTTTAAAAAATTCATCACTGTGGTGGATGCTGTGGTATGCTACATACATACATATGCCTCCTTTATGGTACTCATATTACCAGTTACTGAAGGCTCACATCTGAGTACCTCTCAGGACATTGCCTTCTGCTGAAAGGAACCATTTCACCCCAGTTAACAAACTCTCACCAGTGGTAGACCATGTCAAATGACTGTCAGGGGAATGAAGTAGTGGAGACTGGGCCTTGTTGCCTCATCAAGCGCAATGCTGAAAGACTNACATTGCCTTCTGCTGAAGGGAACCATTTCACCCCAGTTAACAAACTCTCACCAGTGGTAGACCATGTCAAATGACTGTCAGGGGAATGAAGTAGTGGAGACTGGGCCTTGTTGCCTCATCAAGCGCAATGCTGAAAGACTATTCCATTTCCATATCAGCAGCCCATAAAGCTTCTATTATGGTGAGGTTCAGTTTTGCCCCATCCTGGTTGTCTCACAGCCTAAAAGGGGATTCGTCCCCAAAGCATCTCCCAATGACATTACTGCACACACATTTCTGTTTCTTAGTCTTTTTCTTGAGGACTCTTACTGAAAACAACCTTAGTGAAAGTGAAAGTGATAGTTGCTCAGTTGTATACAATTCTTTGTGACCCTGCCAGGCTCCTCTGTCCATGGAATTCTCTAGGTAAGAATATTGGAGTCGGTAGCCATTCCCTTCTCGAGGGCATCTTCCTGACACAGAGATCAAACCCAAGTCTCCTGTATTGCAGGTGGATTCTTTACCTTCTGAGCCACCAGGGAAACCCAAAACAATCATATACGCTCTTTGTTTTTACTTCGAAATATGAGTTGTCAATTCAATAGATTTGCACTTCTGATTTTAATCTTGTTTTCAATAGTGGGGCTGACGAAATAATGTCCCATTCATGATCAACAACCATAAAAGTGGTAATCCAAAATGATTTACATAATTCTCTAGGCTTAAAATGTATACTTAAAGCACAGTGCATTCATGACTAGTATGATCATCAGTGACTCTTAAAACGCTACAAGTTACATGTTACCAAGATTCTTGATGGTTTGTTTAGTTTCTTTTGTAGTCCATTTAGAAATTCTAGTTTAGGCCTTGAGATACTAGGAGAAATGTAGCTCAAAGGGCATTATATCTCGGTGCTCCCATCCTCCAGAACCAATAGGAGTACCTCTGTGAAAACATAGCGATGATCTAGGTGGCGATCACTTTGGCATTGTCAGATGTCTGGTTCCTTTGTGAGGAGTTATATTATTTTAGAAAATCTGTACTGATGAACCTATACCTATCTGCAAGACAGAAATAGAGATGCAGACATAGAGAACAGAGTTGTGGACACAGCAGGGGAAGGAGAGGTTGGGACGAATGGAGAGAGTAGCATTGAAATATGCATTACCACATGGAGCATAGATGGCCAGCGGGAAGTTACTGTGCAATGCAGGGAGCTCAGCCTGGGGCTCTGTGATAACCTAGAGGGCTGGGGTGGGGTCGGGGTTGGGAGGGAGGTTCAAGAGGGACGGGACATATGCTTATCTATAGCTGATTCATGTTGTGTGGCAGAAACCAACACAGCCTTGCAAAGCAATCATCCTCCACCTAAAAATAAATTTTAAAGATTCTGTGATTTCTCCCTACATTTGAATGAAGGAAATCATGAGAGAAATAGCGTGTGGTTTTGTAGATAAAAATCCAGGTTCTTTCTGCCTTGTAGGCGAAGAAAACATGTACAAACAAAGCATTAAGCTATCTCCACTCATGACATAGATCATTCAGTTAGTTGCTAGCCAATTTCCTGTTACTCACTTATGTCAAAGTGATTTATGGCTTTTTTTCCCCAAAGACTCTGTTGTTACTAAAAGTGAGACTAATGACACTTCCCTTTAGGCAAATTGTATATACTGTCAAAACGTACTTATTTTAATTTGTGAAAATCATAACTGGTCCTCTGTATATGTGACAGGGGAGAAATATGCTGCATGTGATCTATTTTTTATGTATGAGATTATTAAAGTCTAGAAAGAAAGGCTCATGAAAACCAATTCTCAGGCCAAAAATTCCTCCCAAATGCTTAAAAAAAAAATTTTATTTATTTATTTTTGACTCTGCTGCATCTTTGTTGCTTTATGGGTTTTTCTCTCGTGGCGAGTGAGGGCTGCTCTCTAGTTGATGTGTGTTGGCTTTTTATTGTGGTGGCCTCTCTTGTTGTGGAGCATGGGCGCTATAGCGTGTAGGCTTCAGGAGTTGCAACCCGGGGCCTCAGTAGTTGTGATTCCCAGGCTCTAGAGTACAGGCTCAGCAGCTGTGGTACATGGTCTTAGTGGCTCCGAGGCATACAGGATCTTCCCGGGTCAGGGATCAGACCCGTGTCTCCTGCATTGGCAGGCGGATTCTTTACCAATGAGCCAGCAGGGAAGCCTTCAAATGCATTTTGAGAGGGCCTGTAAATGTAAGTGCCACTCACCTACAAATTTTGGCTGAAATCAAAATTTTCTTATTTCAAAGTATATTCTTACAGAAGTCGTAGTAGCCCTGTTTAGTTCTGACTTTGTTTTGTAAAAACTGGTAATTATTTCATCAACAATATATTGGTAGAGTTTTTATGGAATATTTAAGTAGGTAAGAAAAAGTCAAGCAATATCAAATACATTAAAAATAGAGTCCATGATGGGAGATAGAATTATAATGAGACTAAATGCCTATAGGGTACTATAAAAATTCATTTTTCTCTAGTTTTGTGTGAATGAAGACATTGCCTGTTATCCAAAGAAATGTCATGAAATTATTAAAAATACACAGTGATTATTAAATCCAATGTACTAACATGTCAAAGTAATTGAAATCAATGTTCTGAGGGAAAAAAAAAGTGTTTGGAGTTTAACATAGATTTTTACATTATAGGAAATCATCTCCCCCAACCCCTGTCTATCTCACATACACACAAGATTAAATACCTCATATAGTGTACAGTGATTCCCTGGAGGAGGGCATAGTAACCCACTCCAATATTCTTGTCTGGAGAATCCCTTGGTCAGAGGAGCCTGGTTGGCTGCTGTCTAAAGGGTCACAAAGAGTCAGACACGACCGAAGTCACTAAGCACCCACACCCCTGATGTATGGTGCACTTTAAGGATAGGTTCTGGTCCATCAAAAACATGGCACAGCCTGAAAACTATTACATGAAATGACCTTTGTTTAGGAAATTCATTCTCTAACAGTCTTCACCTCTTTTGTGCTTTGGTTCCAAGCCCACTCTGCCCCTCAAGCCTTTGTCTGCAGTTTACTCATGGCTTTGTTTCTAGTCTGAGGATTGGCCTCCTGGGTTCTCTTGGTGCTGGGCCCTCCTAATTGCAGCAGTTTTTGGACTCATAGCATTAGCTTGCCTCCTTTGGGGTCTTCTCCAGGGATTTAGCCTTCTCTTCCTTCTCTGTGCTCCATTCCTCCACATTCCCCAAACATATCTGTGTACTGGCCTCCAAGGCAGCTTTAAATGAGTGAGGTACAGACCGCTCTTGTTTTTGTTCCAAACTCAGAGAATGAATGAGAAAAATCATGCTTCCTTTATTTTTACCACCCTGCTTTGTTTTTCTTGATCATTGATGAAATATGGTTGTCTAAGTGCAGATATATTTCTAACAAAATGTGTGTGTATGTGTGTTTATGGTGTGTTTGAGTGTTTTGAAGAACCCAATTACAAAAATTGACTATTTCAAAGAGAGATGTCATTCTTCCAGTCATCAGTTAGTTCCTTATCAACTCTGAAAACCTACTTGTGCTGTACTTTGTCACTTAGTCATGTCCGACTCTTTGTGACCCCCTGACTGTATCCCCACCCCAAGCTCCTCTGTCTATGGGGATTCTCCAGGCAACAAAAACTGGAGTGTGTTGCCATGCCTTTCTCCAGGAGATCTCTCCAACCCAGGGATTGAACCCACATCTCCTGCGTTGCAGGTGGATTCTTTACCGTCTAAGCCACCAGGGAAGCCCATGAGTACTGGAGTGGGTAGCCTATCCCTTCTCCAGGAGATCTTCCTCACTCTGGAATCAAACGGGGGTCTCCTGCATTGCAGGTGGATTCTATACCATCAAACTGTTCAAATGTAAGTAGTAAAGCATTAATGCAAGGAAAATTGTAGAAATCTATCCAAACCAAAGTGTTTGCCCATTTTCAAAGACATAAGATTATCATAATCCTACATATATCTTGTGAAGCATATTGATTTTTTTATACTTGTTAAATACATCAGGGGAAATGGTATTTGCTTTGCAAAAGGGAACACTTATATGTTAATGGAAATGAAAATTCAAAATCATACAATTGACCACAGAGATACTGTAATGAAAGCTTTTCAACATTTTGAAAATGGTCTTCAACCAAAATCTATGCCAAAATGGAAAATGTGGAGCTGCTCTGATGGTGGTGGTGTGGTTGAATGGTGACCCAGTTGCTGCCTCCAACAGGCTACTGAGTCACACCTTCAGATTGCTGCCTGCTCTTCTGATTTTGATTTGAAAACTATTTATTTTACAGAGAAGTACTTTTCATTTTACAGAGACGTACTCTGAAGCATAGGGTTTTAAGTGATATTGTCAAAATCTTCCAGATAATTTGTGGTAGACAAATGACTCAAATCCTGTATTCTTGACTCTTGCAGTAGAGCCTCTTCCATCAAGACTCATGGACAATTACATATAAAATATTGCATAATTTTTGATTGAATATGAATTCAATGGAGAGTATTTTCAAGTTGTCCCTTAATTTCCGAGCAATTTGCCAACTCTTAATTTTTAAACCATTTGAATAAATTCAAAGAGGTCTTGCTAATCAGATATTTGATTAAAAAATACTCCATGAGTTAAACAGTCTCTTTTATTTAAATTAGTTCTGAATTAAATTATTCCATGAATGGCAAAGAAAATATAAATAGCTCAGAAGCATTTCTGCATTTTATCCAATGCCCAAATTGGCTACTGGCTGGCAATTTTAAGCTATAAAGAATAAAGACCACCCTATTTTAAGCTCTTTATCCATTTAGCTGTCTGAAATGATTTCACAGCTCAGGCAGGAAGGCTGGCTGGGTAAACAGAACATTTACAAATAAGTTATGTAGAATCCAGTGTGGAAATTGAAGAAGCTAGGAGAATGGCCTTATAACAACTGTGGAATTTGAGTCAAAAATAAAAGTACTGCTGGTGATTCCCTATTGACTCAGGGAGTGGCCACCCAGCCCTGCAAGTTATTTCTTTGTGTTCTCTTTTTAGACATTTCTAGCTCTATTCTCAACACGAAAATGTTGAATGCCTACATCAGGGCACTGAGTCCATCTTTTTTAAAAAGATGATTGAGCAGCTTCAGCTGCATACAACAAATCCTGTAAATTCTCTCTTCGTTTTTATACGGTTACAAATATTTTCTAATTTTCCTTGTTATGGCCTCTTAGATACACCCATCATTTAAAAGTGGACATTTAATTTCCAAATACATGGGATTTTTAAAAGTATCTTTGATATTAATTTCTCATGTTGATATTAAGTTTTCATTTAAATGCTTTCTTCTCTGCAATCACCCTCCGTGTTTTTTCAGTGTTCTAACTTTATTGAGGCTTTCAATGGCTAAGTTAATGATTTCTCTTTGTAGATGTCACTTTACACTTGAAAATACATGAGTTAGTTTCAAATTTCTTTTGATATTGATTTCTAACATAATTCCACAGTGATAAGAGAACAGACTCTGTATTTCAATACCTTTGAACCTTGACATTTTTGCATCTTGTTTTATGTCCCTAGATATGTTCCAGCATCTCCTAGTTTATTTATTTATTTATTTTCCTAGTTTATAGTCTGTGGGAACTTGAGCAGAATTTGTATCCTACTGTTGTGTGAAAGTTGTATAAATATTAATTATGTTGAATTGATTCATGGTGCTACTCAGGTCTACTACATCCTACTTTTCTGTGTATTCATTCTAATAAATTTTGAGTGTTTGCTATTGAAAGTCCAACTAAAAATCTTAATTTATCTACTTAAAAAAATAATTGTAATATATAGTGGAACTATATGTAACTTTGTTCTGAATTTTCCAAGTCTCCTGTAAATGTGTTTTCATACTTTCATAATTTAAAAAATAAAAAAGAAAGAGAAAAACAATGAGCTTCCAGTGAGATCCTTAGGCTCTCCTGCCAAGTGAGGATACAAAAGACAGACCCCAGAAACAGAGAGTCTTCAGCCAACCATTGTGGCAGTCTGATCTGAGACTTCCAGTCTTCAGGACTATGAGAAATAAAATTCTGTTGTTTGTCAAAAAAAAAAAAAATTAAACAAAAGAACATAACTCTATATTCTTTCTTGCTCGTCACTTCTGGTTGGCCATTTTTGCCTATGGAAAAGCACAGGTGCATGGGTTTTCTTGCCTGTGGTCTAAACTCATGCTCACAGATGACTGAAAGTAAAGAGGGCTCTTTCATGTTTGGGATCCGTGTTATTTGTTCTCTAGGCAAACTAATTCCCAGAATCTGATAGCACATTCCCTTTATGATTTCCTCTGAAGTCATCATGTCTGCCTGGAGTCACTGACTCACTCAGTCCTAACCAGATGTACACTCACTGGGAGCAACATCCTCCCGCCTGAGCTGGCGTGATTCTAGTTGTACTGTGACAGCACACGTGTACACAGGCAGCTGCAACTGACAGAGTCCTTGGCCCTCAGGGTGACTGTGGGAGCCTACAGTCAACTGACCATTGCACACTGCTGCTTACAGCAGGTAGGAGCAAGGGAAGATGGCATGCTGGTGAAATTATTATTAGGAGTGAGGCATTGCATCAGCATAGACCTAATCAAGTGCTTCCTCTGTGGAAGGGTGTAAACCTCAGGGCAAAGTCCATAGGCGCTGAAAAGCCGCAGGGCTGGGTTAACAAGATAGGGGAGTGAGAAGAACTCAAAGATTGCATTTAATCTATCTCCCTTGCTCTCTGGACATCCAGGCCCTTCTTTATTTTAAAAAAAAGGTTTTTTAAATTAATTATTTTTGACTTCACTGGGCCTTTGTTGCTGTGTGTGGGCTTTCTCTGGTTGTAGTAAGCAGAGGCTACTCTTTGTTGTTGAACACAAGCTCTAGGCAAGCAGGCTTCACTAGTCGTGGCACACAGGCTCAATAGTTGAAGCACGCGGGCTTGCTAGTTGCTGCTCACCAACTCTAGAGTGTGAGCTCAGTAGTTGTGGCACATGGGCTTAGTTACTCCAGGGCATGTGGGATCTTCCCGGACGAGGGATAGAACCTGTATCTCCTGCATTGGCAGGTGGATTCCTATGCACTGAGCCACCAGGGAAGCCCCCGACCCCTTCTTAACTACCCCCCTGCCTTTACCTCCAGGATTCTCCCTTTCATATTCTACCAGATAGACTTTGGACACCACACAATGAAGATTATCCTTTTATCTTTACTTGACCTTTACTTTCCCTACCTTCTGTTAGAAAAGTGTTGAACTATCTTGGATTAGTTCAACACTTTTTGACTTTGGCCACCTCATGTGAAGAGTTGACTCACTGGAAAAGACTCTGATGCTGGGAGGGATTGGGGGCAGGAGGAGAAGGGGACGACCGAGGATGAGATGGCTGGATGGCATCATGGACTCAATGGACGTGAGTCTGAGTGAACTCCGGGAGTTGGTGATGGACAGGGAGGCCTGGTGTGCTGCGATTCATGGGGTTGCAAAGAGTCGGACACGACTGAGCGACTGAACTGAAATGATCTTGGATTAAAGTGCTGAAGTGCAGTCAGTTAACAATAAGCCATGTGGTAAGAGGGTGACTGAATGGGCTTCAGAATCAAACAGGCCTGGCTTCAATGAGTCATCTTGTATCTTCTATGTGGCTTTGGATAAATTATTTAAACTATTTGAATCTCATTTTGTCTTTAAAATGTAAATACTAAGTTTAGTTCAAGGGATCATTTTGAAGATTAAATAAGATAAGATATGTAAAGGAAGTAATATTAAAAAAATGTTAGTTTCCATTTTGGCTTTCCAGTTCATGATTGATCCTACCCAGCCTTTATGGATTATCTGAAATATTAAATCACAGAAGTAACTGATGGTGGAAATTTTGAACGTGAAAGACATTAATAATGTGCAAATTTCCAGGGAGAATTCCTTTCTGAGAGGTTTTCACGTTATATGTGTGAGCATATTTGTGTATTAAGAGCATGTGTAGGCAGAGGGCTTAATCATGTGTGTTGTATATCTTCTTATAGAGTTGCCATTTTTTTCATCCTGTTCTTTGCCCCAGGAGACTGATTCATTGATCCTTTAGCAAATGTCCCTTCCAGCTTTCAGTTAGGTTTGGCCTCTGGGGAACCCCTACCGGAGACCTAGAGGTATTCATTCTCCTGGATAGTTTGTGGAGAGGCGGTTTGGAGTGGCATTGTTGACTGAGGCCATTAAGGCTTTCATTCCCTTCATGCTTCCTGTTGGCTTGTAGACCACGGGATGGAAGAGAGTGACTTCTCTGTCAAATACCCTCGGGCCAGCTGTGCTCCCCTTGGAAGGTCATCCATCATTTCAGGGTGAGTGTCTCTGCATGACTCTATCCTTCCACTTCTAGTGTTGACTCCTTCCTCTTGTCCTTGCGAACCTAGGTGTGTTAACTCCTTGTGAGCTGCTCAGCATTCTTGCATGATCCCTTGTGATCCTCCTTCACCGACACCTTTCTAAATAGTCTCTTCCTGAATACACCCTCCTTAAATTTTCCTAATTTGAGTGCACCATCTGTTTCCTGTTGGAATCCTGATTTATATACCAGTAAACACAGTGTAACTGGAGACATGGACTAATTCCTATAATGCAATTTGACAAGGCTTATATATTGTACTTCCCGAATTTATAGTGTGTTCTCTAGGACATGTTTTGACTTAGAGTGTCTCTGAATAATAATCATTGCTGTTTAAACCCCCTCTGTGATCTTGCTTAATGTTTAATCAGTGTTGCTTGGGAAGCAGGATCCAAAGCAAAGGAGGAAAATGAAGAAAGACTATAGGAAGAATGCAAATGTCTTGAGTCACGTTCTTGCAGATAGTCAAAGAAATTCGCTGAAATAAATTTGAATTGGAGTTTACAAGTAGATCCTTAATGCTAATGAGTTTCCCTTTAATCTCTGTGAACCTAGTGATGCATCTGGGGCACGGAAGTCCCTCAAATCCCTTACACTAGACATTGGAAAAGCCCCACTTTGGACTATTGAAAACTAAACAGACTATTAAGACATCATTTGCTATGTTTCTGAGCCCTCTCTTCTGTTGTTTCTGGCTCCTTGAGATGTCTTTCTATTCTTTTAAAAAATTTTTATTTATTGATTTTATTATTGACTGCTCTGTGTCTTTGTTGGGCTGTTTGGGCTTTCTCTAGCTGAGGTGAGCGGGGGCTTCTCTTCGTTGCGGTGTGGGCATCTCACCGGGTGGCTTCTCTTCCTGTGGAGACAGGCTCCAGGGCATGGGCTTCAGGAGTTGCCTCATGTGGGCTGAGTAGCTGTTGTGCATGGGCTAGGTTGCTCTGCGGCATGTGGAATCTCCCCGGACCAGCGACTGAACCCATGTCCCCTGGGTTGGCAGGTGGATTCTTATCTACTGAGATACCAGGGAAATCCTCTTGTTCCTTTAGATTTAGTTTTGGAGAGATTTGGTGAGCTAAAAGAAGAAGCATCATGAATGTCCAGGAGCCTGTAATGATGCTGGCCTTGATGTGAGGTCACACCTGGCCCAGACTTGGGGTTGGTCAGTGATGGGCTGATGGGAGTGTCTTATTAGGCCCGGACTTTAAAAACCTAGCAATCCAGATAGAATTTATTTTTTATGTGAAGACAGACTCCAAAGAAAGAAACACTTATTGTGTCAAAGAAAAATTCTTACTTTTAACTCTCTAAGTATTTCCCCCTTTATCAAAAGGCTAATGACTATGGCAAGGCAGTGTTGAAAATACCAATTTATGCTCTTTTCAGGGTTCGAAAACTTTATTAATTTGAACTTTAAGTAACTTTTTTACCTCATATTATTCATTTGACAGCAATTGTTTCAGGAGATGGATTGCAGTTCCCAGGCAATCTTCTCATCTATTAATATAATAATAAACTGAAATCAGTGCATAGTTCACATAGAACTGGCAGTGTTTCACGTTTTTGCCTTTTGACTGGCGTTGCACTAACCTAGAGTATAAGAAGTCAAGTGATGGATGGACAAGTGTTTCAACCCACTAAACCCTGCATTTGCAGAGCAAAGAAATTCAGTCACAGCACATTTGTTAACACAGGATAGGGTTAGCAGTCCTACTGCGTGACAAGTTATACAAAATAATCCCAACAGAAAATACTAGTTTCTAGCTGGCCCTTCAGAAATGTTTGTTTTACAAGACACCATAATACTTGTTAAAACAAGATAATGTCAGCCACCACTTCTTTTATTGAATATATTTCCCCAAACTATTTGCTTACCTTCCTACAC
Organism: Neotragus pygmaeus; assembly: GCA_006410875.1. Taxonomy (NCBI): domain Eukaryota; kingdom Metazoa; phylum Chordata; class Mammalia; order Artiodactyla; family Bovidae; genus Neotragus; species Neotragus pygmaeus. The sequence continues at coordinate 165,989 of SJYV01016155.1, read as the reverse complement.
AGAAAAAAGTCTCCATTATTACATTTAGTGGGAAGAAATAAATATCTCCCTTACTTACCTTTTTTTTTTCAAGGTCAATCTGCTTCTATGTAGACTTATTTGTGATTGATATTTATTATATCTAGATGTCTAAAAGTCCATTAATAAGATCTATAACAAGAATCAGATTTTTTTTTAACTTGAGATGAACATTTTGTGAATCACAGAGAATTGATTTCAATAAATGGTTTTAATCTGGGCTTTATTGAGACCAAAGTGGTCCATGGGAAGACTTGATATTACCCTATGAATACCCTGATACACACAGAATTGTGGGTAAAATAAATGTATTCACCCCTTTCCACCTTACCCTACCCCACAGTGTAGGTTTAAAGTTCTCAGCAGATTCTCAAAGGGATATTATATTTGATTTGAGAAACAATAACTTCTGCTCATTTAAAAACTGTAGGCATATAGTAAGTGTATTATTGTTTCTTAATAATGATAATGGTAGTGGTGGTAAATTCTTTGTAATAATAGTCCTTTTATAGATAACTGTCTGCTGAAGGGTTCCTCAGGAATCAATATTGGGATTACTCAATCATTAGTTTATCTGACATACAAACGTATATTGGGAACCTAGTGTGTGTGGAGGAATATAACTGTGTCCCTCCTATGTACTGTGTGAGTAAGTGTAAAACAAGGTGAGATATGAGCATTTCTTTTTTCTTAAACTTTCTATTTTGCATGGGGTACAGTCGATTAACAATGTTGTGGTAATTTCAGGTGAACAGGGAAGGGACTCAGCTATTCATATACATGAATGCATTCTCCCCCAAACACCCCTCCCCTCCAGGCTGCCACATAGCATTGAGTAGAGTTCCATGTGCTATTCAGTAGGTCCTTGTTGGTTATCCATTTTAAATACAACATTTCTAAGTTGATTCTGTTGGAAATCACCACAGCTCACAACTAAATAATACAGGAATGGAACCACCAAGAAATGAAGAGGCATGTAAAAGAAATAGAAGCACAAAAATCAGTCTGATGCTTTTTGGCATAACATTCCACAGTACTTAATTGTCTTAATGTTTGAAAAGCCCATTCTTGCTATTATTTCTAAAAATTAATATATATATACATATCAGAGTACTTAAAGTAAGTAACTGTGGTAGCTTCAGTGGGAGGGAAACCCAAAAGAGAGGGGGTATATGTATATGTATGCTGATTAACTTTGCTATGCAGTAGAAGCTAACACAACATCGTAAGGTAACTATACTGCAGTAAATATTAAGTAATAAAAAAAAGAAAGCAATAGGTATAAGCATAGGTATACCATGAAAATTCTCCTGCTATCCAAACTCAGGTATTCTAGTTTACTTTCTCAAAGATAGAAATTATGCTTTTTATTTTTTATGATAAACATACTGTTTTAATCAGGATACCTTCCTTCAAGACTTTCTTGGTATTATACTGAACAGAAGTTAAATATCAGAAGGCTTCTTCTCAGCAATTTAAAAAACTGCTTGCTTACTCTAGAAATTCTAAGGAGGGAAGATAAAATACATTGTGTCTCTAGAAAGGATGCTTCTAATGTTTTTACTCTTACAAAATGGCCCTTGAAAAACACTGAAGATCTTTGTCTCTCTGGACATGCATTGGGACTTTGAACTTGGATTTGGGACCAGAACTATGCCATCACCTAAACTTAGATCTGAAAGATTTATCATGGTTCACATGCCTTGTTCTGAAGGCAGTGTAACTCTCTAGGTCCACATGATTGCAGGGCATTATGTATATGTCCTTTTAATTTGAAGGTAAATATGAATAATGATAGTAAGTACAAGTCCTAAATTATTCACATCAGCTCAATTGCTAAGTGGCCTCTCCTTGGATAATGACTTTTTAAACAATCAGAAACTTAGTGGAATGTGATGGTCAGTGTCTTTCAGTTAGCTGCTACAGGGTAAGCTTAGTTGCATCATCTTTTAGTCTGACCTTTGAGGTGATAGAAACTGGCAGTAAAAGATCAGATCTGTTTCCTGGTTACCAGCGCCTTTAAATCACCTTAGATAAAAGCAGATCACTTGTCAGAAATTACAGCAGATGGCAAGTTGTGGGCTGCCAATAACTGTCTCTAGGTTACAGTTTCTGTAGGGAAGGGCTTATTTATTTTTTGTCAAATATTATGTATGTCATTGCATTTTCAAATAATAAAGAATTTATCTTTGAATATTTTAATTAAACATATACATGCTTGGTAAAAATTTTCAAACTGTGCAAATATGTACAATGAAAAGAAATTCTCCCATACATCCTAAACCATCAGCTTCCAACCCCATCCCAGTCACGGAAGCAGCTGTTGCTAATGGTGTCTTGTGCATTTCCCCAGAATTTTCTATATATGTAAAATATATAAATAGTATAGTTGTAAGAATATACTAAAATATTTTTATAGAATAAATATACAAACTGTCTGTGTATATATACAAATGCCTTGAAGGACAGATTTAGTCCTGTGTCTTCCCTGGTGGCTCAGATGATATAAATCCGCCTGCAATGTGGGAGACCTGGGTTTGATCCCTGGGTTGGGAAGCTACCCCGGGGAAGAGGGCATGGCAATCCACACAAGTGTTCTTGCCTGGAGAATCCCCATGGACAAAGGAGCCTGGCAGGCTATAGTCCATGGGATCCCACATGGGGTCGCACTGAGCAACTAAGCACAATAAAACATCCATGGGCTTCCCAGGTGGCGCTAGTGGTAAAGAATCTGCCTGTCAGTGCAGGAGACTTAAGAGACTCAGGTTTGAACCTTGGGTCTGGGAGATCCCTGGAGAAGGGCATGGCCATCCATTCCAGTACTCTTGCCTGGAGAATCCCATCGACAGAGGAGCCTGGTGGATCACAGTCCATAGGGTCGCAGAGTCAGACACAAGTGAAGTGACTTAACACACTCACAAAACATCCATAAGACATTTGGCACATTCAGAAATGTCCTTGATATTTGGTTCTGTCAAAACCACTTGACATGCGTCATGGTTATGGAGGTTTTGGATAGGACCAAATTTCAAGCACCTTTTGTCATGGACCAAGAGTATTATGGATGTTTGAGACAGGACCAAGTCTACTAACCAAAAGAACAAAAAAATATATATGTAATGCTATTTCAACCTAACATCTAATTTTGGAGAAGCTTTTCCATAATAGTTTTAGATACATTTCACTATATTTAGCAGTTGTATAATATTCATTTACTTAATCAGTTTTATATCAATGGACATCCAAATTTTATATTTGCTTCAAAAGATACTGAAATGAATGCCCTCTACTTCTATTTTTGCTTATATATATATATATCTATTTCTCTGCAAAGTTTTTGAAGGAGATTTTGCATTTAGAATTTTGATAAATAGTGTAGACATTGCCAACTTACCCTCCAAAGAGGCTGTACCATTTTCACTCAAACCAGCAATAATGGTAGGCCCTAATTGAACACTTTTGTCAATACTATGATTATCAATATTTTTAATCCTTGTCAAATTTGCTGTTGTTGTTCAGTTACTCAGTTTTGTCCAACTCTTTGTGACCCCATGGACTGGAATAGCCAGGCTTCCCTGTCCTTCACCATCTCCCAGAGCTTGCTCAAACTTAACGTCCATTGAGTCGGTGATGCCATCCAACCATCTCATTCTCTGTCATCCACTTCTCCTGCCTTCAATCTTTCCCAGCATCAGTGAGTTTCCAGTGAGTTGGCTCTTCCCATCAGGTGGCCAAAGTATTGGAGGTTCAGCCTCAGCATCAGTCCCTCCAGTGAATATTCAGGATTGATTGCTTTAGGATTGACTGCTTTGTTCTCCTTGCATATTAATATGATCTTTTGTCATATTAAGAGATTAAAAAAGTACTTCAATTCTATATATAATCTATTTGTCTGTCTTTATTCTGCTTTCTCTCTACTTGTTTTTCTAATGGGTTGTTGGACTGTTGTACATTAAGGCAATTAAAACGTATTTACATGCATTGTAAATAGACTCTCCCAGGGTTTTAGTCTTCCTTAAACTCTCCCAGTGTTTTAGTTATCCTTTGACTTGTTAATTGAATTTCTTGCCATGTGGGAATTTGTACTCTTTATGAAAGCATTAATCATTTCTTTTATAGAGTTACGGATTTTGCATCTTTAGAAAGGTCTTTCCCACTCCACTTGTTTTCCTTAAGTGGCCATAGTTTTCCTAGGATAGTTGGGGATACATATTTTATTTTGAAATATCTCATAATTTGGAATTTATTTTTCTATAAAAGACCTAGATTTTTTCCCACTCATTTTTTCATTTTGACTGTTGATTTATCCTACCTTTCCCAGTTGATTGGTAAAGCCACCTTTATCATATACAGAATTTTCACATACATTTGACTCCATTTGCAAATTATATGCTGATGATCAGCTGGTTTCTGAAGCACTGTCATACTTTAATGTATGACATTAAAGGGCTAGTTCTCCATCATTTCTCTTCCCTTTTCCATGTCTATTCTAGCCACACTAACATGCTTATATTTACGTATCTTTATTTTCCATTTTCCCCATAGAATTCTTAACAGGTTTCAAAATATAAAATTTTCTTTGTACTTTTGTTGGTAATCACATTGCATTTATAAATTGATTCAGGAATATCTGCCACCTTTAAAATATTTTTTTTATATTCAAAGAATAAGATATATTTCTATTTATTGAATTTTATTAGAATTTTCAAGTTTTCTTTACCTAGATCCTGTTGTAGAACATTTTATTTTGATTATTTTAAACATGTGTTGCTTTGTCAGAGTCAAATTCTTCTTTTGCATTTTATATACATATAACATAGATATATTAATATAGGAAAATTGTTGATTCTTATGAATTAGATTTTTAGGTAGCCACATTAGTAAGTTCTTCAGTTCAGTTCACTCGCTCAGTCGTGTCCGACTCTTTGTGACCCCATGAATTGCAGCATGCCAGGCCTCCCTGTTTATCACCATCTCTCAGANGATGAACAGGGAGGCCTGGCGTGCTGCGATTCATTGGGTCACAAAGAGTCGGACACGACTGAGTGACTGAACTGTACTGAATATCATTGAGAACCTTTTTTACAAACTTTCTGCCTCACACATCTAATGGTCTTGAATATTTGCTGGTCCTTCTTGTCCGTCCTTTCTCTGATTTCCTATTCTCTTTCCCTGTTTAAATCAAACCATCTAAAGGGTCCCAGGTTCCCTTCCTAGGAGAATTTTTCAGGGTTCTTACTCCATCAGTTATTTCCCCTCTTACTGGAATATTCTTTTTCTCTTGCTCCTTACCCTGATTTTTATTAATATTCTTTTTTTGTTTTTATTTTTATTTTATTAATTTTTACTTTATTCTAGTTTACAATACTGTATTAGTTTTGCCATATGAGATAAACCCCATCTACCACCGTTCATAAAATATGCTCCATTTTTCCTCTAGGTAATACTATATTTTTATGTTCTCCTTCAGAGTCAATCTTAGTGCAATGTCATCTTATTATCCATGTCTGAGCAAGTTTATTCAAATCTTCAAAATTTGGCCTAGGAATACTTTTCATGCCTTGCTTTCCCTATTTACTAGCTTTCTTTGAGCTAACTTGCATTGTTGTTGTTGTTCAGTTGTCCAGTCGTGTCTGACTCTTTGTGACCCCTGGACGGCAGCATGCCAGGCTCCACTGTCCCTCACCATCTCCTGGAGTTTACCCAAGTTCATGATCCTTCATCGGTGATGCTGTCCAGCCACCTCATCCTCTGACACCCTCTTCTTCTGCCCTCAATCTTCCCAGCATCAGGGACTCTTGCAATAAACTGTTCGCATCATATGATCAAAGTAGTGGAGTTTCAGCTTCAGCATCAGTCCTTCCAACAAGTATTCAGGGTTGACTTCCCTTAAAATTGACTGGTTTGATTTTCTTGTTCACGGGACTCTCAGGAGTCTCCTCCATCACCAGAGAGCAAAGGCATCAATTATTCAGCACTCAGCCTTCTTTATGGTTCAGCTCTCACAACCATACATGAACACTGGGAAGACCACATAGCCTTACACTATACAGATCTTTGTCTGAAGAGAAAAGTCTCTGTGTTTCAACACACTGTTGAAAAGCAACTTGAATTAGCTTGTTCTAATTGTTATTACCAGTAAGTCATTTTAAACTATTACTTTTCCAGGGAAGAGAAATATATCCTTTAATGGGAATGTAAATGTACCTAAAATCTAAAATTATATCAATGTCTATACAAATAAATAACATTTTTATTCTTACCTCAAATGACTGAGTTTTATTAGCTTCCCGATTCAGACTGATTTTCATTTCTTCTCTCAGTTTACATAAAGTTCTCATTCTCTTCATAAGTTTCTCCTGAAAAATATCCATGAGATTTAGTGATCCAGAAGATGACACCATAAATTTCATCCTGTTCATGATGAAGAAAGGCAGTTGCTGGTTACATGGAAATCTTGCATAGAATGCTGTGGTCACAGTTTTCCACATTATTCTAATTTGATACTAATACTGTATATCAAAGTCACAGAGGTAAATACTAGAGAACTGGGAAAACTTTACAATAATGGAATATATTTCCTAAAAAATTAAGGATCACACTTTAATATAGCCTGACTAAGAAAGCCTCAAGCTCCCATCAGAAGCCTGTGGCCCTGGTGCCACGTGCCCCGGGATGCTCTATTTCCACACATGTGGACAATTGGGCATCAACACTGAAAGGACACATTATATGTGAGGATCCACATTCAGAACTCCCACCTCTACTATCTCCATCTCCATCACCATCATCACATGCTCATCCTCCTCTCTGACTTAGGAGCCTCTAGATCCCAAACTGCTCTAGAGGCGTTACCTACCCGGGACTCCTCAGCAGCCCTGTGTATTGGACTGTGGCTGTGAGCTGCGTGCTCAGGGCATCCAGAGCAGGGCCCACAGAGCAGGGTCTGGTCAGCTCACAGAAGAGGCCTTTGGCTTCCTGGTGTGTCGCACAGATCTGCTTCTCAGAGCCGTGGTCGGGGTCAGCTCTGGCCTGTCTAGCAAGGGAAGCCAGCCTTTTGAGGACAATATTGGTTTGGAAATCGGGCCTCTCTGCTATTGCCCTGCACTCAGGGCAGCTCCTTGGGGTCTGGCCTTCTTCCCAGCAAAGGCTCAGACAGGGATGGCAGAAGCTGTGCCCACAGTCTATGGTGACGGGGTCCAGGAAGCAGTTCATGCAGATGGAGCAGGTGAGTTCACTCTGGAAGACCTGCAGTGTGTCTGAATCCATGTTTCTGAAAATTAAAGAAAGACATATGAGAGTGTAAAAGAAAAAGTCTTTCTTCTGCCCTCATCAGGAAAGATAAATCCTTTGGACAAATTCCTGTCCTGAACTCTAACCAAGAAATGGTGACTGTATACACCTTGGATTTGAACTGTTATACAAAAGATGAAATACAGTAAGAGTCCTTAGCAACTTTTTTGTTTAAAATAAACTAGGATCTCAATCATACTAAAATTATTAATACAAGGAGAAGCTTAAAGATTAGTGTGAGTGTGCTCAGTCCTGTCTGACTCGTTGCTACGCCATGGACTATAGCCCACCAGGCTCGCCTGCCCTTGAGATTTCCCAGGCGAGAATCCTGGAAAAGGTTGCCATTTCCTTCTCCAAGGGATGTTCCCAAATAAGTGGCTGAACCCGTGTCTCCTGCGTCTTCTGCATTGGTGGATGGATTCTTTACCATGGAACCACCTGGGAAATCCCTTAAAGATTAGAATGGAGGGTTAGCGTTGGGATGACTTCAGAGTCACTTTGTCAGCTGATTCTGACAGAAGCACACATAGAACCTCAGTCTGTCTCTCTCTCGACTTCCACAACTCCCTGACTGGAACCCACACTAGCACACCCTTCATTTCTCTCCTCTTGGCCTCAGTTCCTTCTATCATCAAAGTGACAGAAGTGCTTTTCTAAAGACAAAGAAATATGTTTACAAAGAATTTGAACTTCATACAATCAATGTTGGCTTCAATCTGATGTTTTAACCCTAAAGAGTTCAGAGCTTGTTTCCAACTTAAATAACAAAACAGCTCTTTTCAACACAAAAAGAAGAAAAAAAAAAAANTGGTAGTGACATCATATGGAGGCAGTTTTTATAGTCTGTTATTTCATGGCATTATTTTGCCACTTGTTAAAGAGGATAGCTATCCCACTGGTCGCCAACCGAGACAGGAAACTTCTTTGCAATGGAATGTGTACATCTAAGTTTCTTACTCCTGGCTTTCTTGGCAGTATGAGCTGTCATGGGTATCTGAGGTGACCTAATTCATAGCAAGAATCAAATGTGAGTTCTTTGATCAGGGTTCAGGAACTAGGATGGGGCTGGATTATTGTGTTTGGGATGGTATTGGCGCAGATCCCAGGAAGGCGAGACACTCCAGGAGTCTCAAGGGTGAAAGTCATCAGCATTGCTGGGGCTGAAGGCACCAAAGGAGGAAAGAGTGTTTTCAGAGTCCACTGAGAACTGGAACCACACGGAGGGGCTCATCCCGTAGGAGCTGAATTTGTGAAGAGACACAGCCTCTACCAGACATGCAGCCCTACCCTCCTCTGCCAAGGAGGAAGTCAGAGGTACCCTCCTCTCCTGCCCTCCCTATTTTCTGCTGTGTCTGACCCACTGGGTCAAACCCAATCAAAAGTCAGAGAATCAGGGAGCCCCAGGAGGCAGCTTCCCTCTGCACAGAGCAGAGCAGAGAAGAGCTAGGAATGGGTTGCAGGAGGCAAACAGAGAATAACCTGCACCTGGACNTTTAAAGTGTGGGGTCTCATGTAGATGTATGGCAAACCCAATAGAGTATTGTAAAGTTAAATTTAAAAATAAATAAATAAATAAATTAAAAAAAAAAAAGAAATGAAAAAATGCAAAAAAAATAAAAATAAAAAAATAAAGTGTGGGGTCTCCATGTCCTACGGCTCTCTGGCTCTCCCTAAAGTAAGCCCTGTTAGACTTCAATACCAGATGTTTTTGGAGCTCGTTTCCTGGGTGAAGAAATTGTGAGCTGGGTAGCCTCATATGAGCCTTGAACTCTCCTTTCCTTGAGGAGATTCTCCACAATTGTCATTATTCGCCTATCTCTGATCACTCATCTGAGGTGACCATGCTGCATCACCACCCACCTACCCATATCATCGAGGTTCTTTATTTGTATTTTTAGTTGTAGAAGACATTTTCTGCTAGTCTTCTGGTCCTTCTCATTAATAGTTGCTCTGTATATACTTGTGATTTTGATATACCAGTTTGGGGAGGTGAGCTCAGAGTCTTCTTACTTCACTGTCTTGGCGAGATCAAATAAACAAGGAAGTACTGTATCCAATGATAAAATAAATTTGTGGAAACAACTTTCAGATAATACAACAATGTCTACATGAGGAGGCAAGGGTGAGAAATGCTGAGTGCCTTCACATAAAAAATTTAGAAAAACAAGAGTCAAAGTTACCGATTGTATTTTAAACACTGTTTCATGTTCAAGANAAACAACTTTCAGATAATACAACAATGTCTACATGAGGAGGCAAGGGTGAGAAATGCTGAGTGCCTTCACATAAAAAATTTAGAAAAACAAGAGTCAAAGTTACCGATTGTATTTTAAACACTGTTTCATGTTCAAGAAGTTGATAATTATATTCATATAAGGGATTTTATAAGGGCTCAAATATGGAATTGCTTTCATTTGATAAAAATATGTTGTGTCTTTATAATCATTTTATGGAAATATTTACATAGATGACAGTACATTGTACTGACATTTTATATTAAGCTACATTAAAAAANCTTACAAAATCCACAATTTCTGATTATTTTCTCCCTTTCTGTGTGTTTTCTTTCTTCATAATATTGCATACAGAAAATTTTTTTTTAATTTCATTGTCTAATTAACCTAATTTTTCTCTTATCAATGGTGCTTTTGATGTTGTCTATAGTTTTAGCTCTTATATTTAACCCTCTGATCCATTTTGAGTTAGTTTTCCTGAATGGTGTGAGGTAGATGTCCAATTTCTCTCTTTTGTAAGTTAGTGTATGTATAATTTTAATACAAATGGGTACTTAACAGGGAAGTATTGCCTTCTCTTGAGATTATTTCAAGCTTTTAATTCTCTCTATAGGTATGACAGTTAGTCTTGACATAGGATGTGTTGATAAAAGGTCTACAGAGATGAAAATGTTTTGGTTTAATGCCATTTTATACCATGTAAGAAATTCATTAATTAAAAACATAGTTCTGGGTACAGATTGCAACATGTTTATTTTGTAAAGTCATGGAAAATCTAATGCCACCGAAGAACTTAGAGCCCGGCAGGAATGGAAATCTTTTCTTTCTAAGTCATTTCTTGAGTTTAGAGCCTAGAATAACTCATTTGACAATTCCTATATTGAGGCCAGTCATTCAGAAATTTTCTCAGTTCAAATGGCAATAAGGAAATTTTATAGCAAGGATGAGTAACTGTGACAATAAATGTAATTTTAACTGCTTTTGGAAGTTATGTTTACTTAGTTCTTACCTTTGATTTGCTCCTGGGTTTATTGATCTGACTCTTAAATTGAGATAAAAAGAGTTAAGCCTTTTTGATTCAGAGATTTAAAAGGGTCCTACTTAGTGCTCACAGAAAGGACAATGAATCTTTTTAAAGGAAATGCATTATCTATTAAGTGAATTCTAATATTTTTTCTTTCAATTGAGAACATTGTTGATACTAGGAACTGATGGAATTTAAGGTGCCAAATTTTGAAGAAAGAAGATAATGGTATTTGGATGATGCTAAATTAACTATTGAAAAAAATATTAAATGAAATTTTATGTATATAAGTTGAAGATGGTCAGTACAGATTGTTAATGGCTACAACTTTAATAGATTATTTTTGGTGAAGCAGTTCCATATGAAATTAAAAGAAGCCATGAAATTAAAAGACACTTTCACCTTGTAAGAAAAGCTGTGACAAACCTAGCTGCTGCTAAGTCATGTCAGTCATGTCTTACTCTGTGTGACCCCACCAGGCTCCCATCCCTGGGATTCTCCAGGCAAGACTACTGGAGTGGGTTGCCATTTCCTCCTCCAGTGCATGAAAGTGAAAAGTGAAAGTGAAGTCGCTCAGTTATGTCTGACTCTTTGCAACCCCATAGACTGTAGCCTACCAGGCTCCTCTGTTCATGGGATTTCCCAGGCAAGAGTACTGGAATGGGGTGCCATTGCCTTCTCCGATGACAAAGCTAGACAGCATATTAAAACGCAGAGACATTATTTTATCTACAAAGGTCCATATAGTCAATGCTATGATTTTTCCAGTAGTCATATACAGATGTGAGAAGTGGACAATTAAAAATGCTGAGCACTAAAGAATTGATGCCTTTAAATTGTGGTGCTGGAGAAGACTCTTGAGAGTTCCTTGGACTGTGAGGAGATCAAACCAGTCAGTCCTAAAGGAAATCAACCCTGAATATTCACTGGAAGGGCTGATGCTAAAGCTGAAGCTCCAATATTTTGGCCGCCTGATACGAAGAGCCAACTCATTAGAAAACACCCTGATGCTGGGAAAGATTGAAGGCAGGAGGAGAAGGGGACAACAGAAGATGAGATGTTTGGATGGCATCACTGACTCAATGGACATGAGTTTGAACAAACTCTGGGAGGTGGTAAAGGACAGGGAGGCCTGGTGTGTTGCAGTCCTTGGGGTTACAAAGGGTTGGACACGACTGAATGACTAAACAACAGTTCCAAAAGAATTACTTTATCTTTGAGTACATCAGATTTTACCCTCAGAATCAGTAGAATTTACTGAGTATTGTGTAGATCATTCAAGTCTAACCTTCTGCATGGATTCCAAATGGCTATCCAGGGAACAGAAAGACTCTAAGCCAACAACAGCAATCCATCATGAACTAATTCAGCCTTCACTTGCCTAGCCTTCAATCTTAAATAGAAATTCTTTTTTTTTTCTTCTGTTTTGTCTTTAAATTTTTAAAATACAAAAATACTCATACACAATCATTCAGTTACTGATAGCAACTAACCCCAAAGTTTGGTCTTGTACTTCAATAAGCTTGGATGAATGTATACATATACATACTCTCTTTCTCTCATCTAGCTAATTATCTAATTATTTTTTGAGTGTAATTTAGTCATGAAGTTTCCATCCTGCTTTTATACCCATTGTAACTACAGGGAGTGATTTTGCTATAATTTCCCTCTGGCTATCACAGAGGCAAGGTGAGGTGGAGGCAGTGATCACGCTTGAAATACTATGGGATAAAGTGCAATTATGCCTGTTAGTGAGGACTAAGGCAAGCCTGTGCTACTTTCTTTCAACTGGGGGATTATTTTTAGATATTAAGCCCTTTTGCATGATGTCTCCTTGTTCATTTAGGAGAAAAAAGTTCTGAAACTCCAGGGATGGGATTAATCTTAATGAGTCAGCACTACTTATAAAAAGTAGTGAAGCAAAAACCAAAAAGTAATTTGGCAAAATGACTTCTGAAATGCTTAAAATTAATTACAGCCTCTGGCAAGAGTTTAGCCCTAGGCCAAGGCACCTTGCATCTCCTCCTTCATTCCAACCCAGCTTGCCAAGTATTTTCTCTCATACACCCCAGCCTACTCTACCTTCCCTTCTGTAGAACAGCCCCAGGCCCCCCACAGTGGGTGTCTGATGCTCCTGGGCAAGGCGGGGAGGGCCTTCATTGCCTGTTCAGCACCAAGTCCTCTAACAGCCTAAGAATTATTTCAGTACTGCTTCCTTTGCTAACTCATCTTGCTGTGTTTGCTCTCTAGTTGTTCCCACTGATTTTCTTAGCCATGAACTAAATCTAAAAAAGACAATCTGGAGCTGGAGAAGAGGGAAGATGGTGCCATGACAAGCCCTTGGAAGAATTATTTTAGGACAGGTAGGTTCTTGCTCTCCGGAAAGCCAAGTCTTTTCTTTGCCCAGGAAGCCAAGTTTTCTCTCTGCCAGTGAGTAAGGTCAGCTACACTTAGAGTTAAATAACTCATGCTCTTGTTCAAAAATCTTTCCTGAGAAATCCAGTAAAGGACTTTTTACATAATTTTTGAGAAGCTTTCATGCAAATAAGTTTTTCTAAGGGGAAAAATATTAAGGCTCATGTAAGCACACTCTCTCTGCTACTTCTGGTTGAATATTTTTAATAGATCATACTATGCTACCACTTACTCCTGTGTTACTTTCTAATTCTAGGTGACTTTCCAATACCAGAGTTTTCTCCAACAACACACCCATATTTAGTAATTACAGTAGTGATTAATGTCTCAGAGGATATAGTTTTTGAGGGCAGGCACTGACAATGCCATTGCAGATGTTGGCCTAAGGTGTTTTAAGGGATAATCGTGCTCTTAGGTACACGTTAAGTCACTTCAGTCCCATGTCTGACTCTTTGTAACTCTATGGACTATACCCTATGGAGCTCACCAGGCTCCTCTGTCTATGGAATTCTCCAGGCAAGAGTACTGGAGTGGGTTGCCATTCCCTCCTGCAGGGGATCTTTGTGACCCAGGGGTTGAACTGGCATCTCTTACACCTGCGTTGGCAGGCCAGTTTTTTACCACCAGGCAAGTTATTAGCACCATCTGGCAAACCCCTTCTAGGTGCATGCTAACCAAAGTTAACAATAAAGTTACCAAAATAGAGAATTAGAAGGGCCCTGATAGATCTAGTGACTGTATTTTCCAGATGAGAAAAATAAACTTCAGGAGTTGATCAAGCAACAAAGCAAAGTAGGGATTAAAACCAGGGCCTCCTGGCTTGCCACCACCCAAGTGCTGGTAATGGATGATAGTTTTATGTTCTCCACCATAGATAGACTTGTAGTGCTCAAATTGGCCTATGAGTCCACTTTGTCTTAGAGAACCCTGTTGCTAATTCTGGACTAAGGTGAAGACGTGTGGTCATTGGAAGGGCTCTAAAAGTTCTATCTCAAGTGAGAATTCTTATAGCTTTTCCCTAGGAAAATTTGGGGAACCTACAGTAGCTGCACATGAGAAGAGGATTGCTCAGTTTGGAAGATTCTAGAATTCATATTCTCCATTCATTAGGTTTGAAAAATACTGTTTAAAAGAAAACTTGGGCAAAAAAAATTTCCTGTTTTCTTTGTAGCTAGTTTTGTTTTAAGGCTAATGCTGATCTTATAGTAATTCAGCTTTTTGTTTAAAAATTCTAATTCTGGCCTCATCACAAATTTATCATCTTTCTAAGAAATTTGGGGATGACTGTTATACTGAAAACATTCCCTTAAAGATTCAGGTAGCAAATTTCATAGTTTATAATTTGTGAAAATATTATTAGCCTCCAATATATTTATGTATAATTACACATGTAATTGGACTTCCTGGTGGCTCAGATGGTAAAGAATCTGCCTGCAGTGTGGGAGACTCAGGTTCTATCCTGAGTCAGGAAGATCCCCTGGGGAAGTAAGTGGCTACCCACTCCAGTATTATTGCCTGGAGAATTCCATGGACAGAGGAGCCTCGTGGGCTACAGTTCATGGGATCACAGAGAGCCAGACACGACTGAGTGACTAACAATTACTTACTTACACACATGTAATTATACAAACCCAGACACTATTAAAAAGCAGAGACATCACTTAGTCTACAGAGGTCTGTATAGTCAAAGCTGTGCTTTGTCCTGAGTCATGTATGTATGTGAGAGTTGGACCATGAGGATGCCTGAACTCCAAAGAATTGACGCTTTCAAAATGTGCTGCTGGAGAAGACTGTTGAGAGTCCCTTGAGTCCCTTGGACAGTAAGGAGACCAAACCATTCAATCCTAAACAAAATCAACCTTAAATATGCATCGGAAGGACAAGTGCTAATGCTGAATAAAGCTCCAATATCTTGGCCACCTGATGCAAAGACCCGACTCATTGGAAAAGACCCTGTTCCTGGGAAAGATTAAAAGAAAGAGGAGAAGGGGGCAACAGAGGATGAGATGGTTGAATGGCATCTCTGACTCAATGGACATGAGTTTGAACAAACTCAGGGGGATAATAAAGACAGGGAAGGCTGGCATGCTGCAGTTCATGGGGTCAGAAAGAACTGGACGTGACTTAGTGACTGAACAATAACAACAAATGTAGTATATTAATATCAACTCATTCAGTCATTGGAGGGGAAGCTAAAAGTCTTCCATGACCACATCCATTATCCCTTCATAGTAGAAATGACAGCTATTATCATTTTGCTGAGGATTGTTTCGGACCTATTTATAGGTATATATGCACATATTTATATGCCTATAATATATGATATTATTTGCTCTTGTTTTGAAATTTAAATTATATCGTAGTTGCCTAATTTTCTGCTATTTACTTTTTTTTAATCCCCAACTATATGTCTTGGAGATTTTCCATGTTAGTAATATAGTAGATGTACCAGGAATTATTTAACAATTCCTTTATTTATGGACATTTAAATTATTTATTTAAATAATTATTAAGTTATTATTAAAATAATTAAATTATTTCCAATTCTGAACAATTATAAACAATGTTGCGGTTTATATCCTTGTGCAGGCCTCTTTGTTGTTATGCACAAATATTAGTTCAGAATATACAGAGAGTTGCCAAAGTGAGCACACTTTTTTTTCTTTAATTTTTATTGGAGTGTAGTTGGTTTACAGTGTTGTGTTAGTTTCCAGTGTACGGCAAAGTGAATCAGTTATACATATACAAATATCCACTAAGTTTTAGATTCTTTTCCCATGTCAGCCATCACAGAGTATTGAACACAGTTCCCTGTGCAATACAGCAGTATCTGTAAGTTATTTTATATATAGTAATGAGTATATGTCAATCCCAGTCTCCCAATTTACATGCTTTCTTATTTTACCAGACACTGCAGAGTTCCCCTCCCCAGTCTCTGTGTCACAGAGAATGTGTATGACACCTCCAGGTTCCCTCCACTCTTAGCTCTTCTTACTATTTTAAACATTTCTGAGTGGTGATAAAGTTATGTTGCTTGTGATACTAAACAAGGTGATTTTACCATCTCAGTATTACCTATAATGTTTGCAGCAGATTTTTGATAAAAATAGATATTCCTGGTTTGTTAAGAATGAATCTGCTTTTCTTGTTTTGTATGAATGAATTTATATCATTACAATGAATTTACATTTTAAATTATTTTTCCTTTATAATTTCTATGATAAAAATTATTTCTTCTTTAAATTTTTAATTAGCAATGACTAATAAATTTTCTCATGCTAAACCATCTTTCTATTCTTTAAATAAACTATAAATAGTCACGATATATTCATTTATTATGTATTGTTGAATTCAGTTTGCTAATATTTTATTCAGGATTTGTGAATCTATGTTCATAATTTTTCTTCTGTTACCTAGTCTTTGTCTGATTTTGAGTCCAATATTAGGAAAGCCTTGTAAAATGTTTTGCTTAACTTCTTTTCTTTTTCTATAATTTGGAACAATTGTATAAGATAAGGATTAACTTTTGCCAAAGAGATTTAGTGAAATGAGTAAAACTGGCCATGGTGCTTATTATGATGAGTAGATCTTTACCTACTGATTCAGTTTCTGAAATGGTTCAACTCCAATCAGCTATTCTATTTCCTGAGTCAATTTCATTAAGTCTATATTTTCTTAGCTAATTATTCATATCATCTAACTTTATTGACATGAGGTTGTTTATATTATTCTCTTATGATTCTAAGGTTTCATTGTTTTCTCTACATTATCAAATATTACTTTGGGTTTATTTATACCCTCTCTGTTTATTAATCTTATTAGATCTGCCTATTCCATACCTCCCTTTTGAAAACATCCAATTATATTTTTGTTTATCCTTTCTCCTGTTTTTCTTTTTATGTTTTAGTAACTATTTCAGAGATTTATTTTGTCTGCTCTTTTGTGTATGATTCACTGGACAAAATTTTCTCATGGTTTTAATCTGCTGCCTCTCTTTTATAGTGTTCTCTTTCCCTGAATGATTGGAAATTTTTGCTTGGGGAATTCTCGTCTTTGAGATTTACTATTTGTTCCAGCACTGTTTCTAAAGTAGATATAATTTCCAGGTAGAAGTCAAGGGATCTGAAACCCTTCAATACAGGGATTTTAATTTTAATTTTTGCTGTGTCATGGTGTTATTTACTTATATAAGTCAGACAGGTGTGACTTCATATATGTCTTTCCTGCTGTATCATAGAAATTAAATTTATGAAACAGAGAGCATCAGTGGTAGTGATGGGGGATGAAATAGGGGGAGAGGAAACAGAAGTTTGTAGGATTCCAAAGGTTAATTTTTTCTGATGCCCTATATATATATATATATATATATATATTCCCATGCCAATGTTGTCTGGTACATAGAGGGTTATTAAAGGAAAAGTTGGCTTAAAGCTCAACATTCAGAAAACGAAGATCATGGCATCTGGTCCCATCACTTCATGGGAAATAGATGGGGAAACAGTGGAAACAGTGTCAAACTTTATCTTTTGGGGCTCCAAAATCACTGCAGATGGTGACTGCAGCCATGAAATTAGAAGACACTTACTCCTTGGAAGAAAAGTTATGACCAACCTAGATAGCATCTTCAAAAGCAGAGACATTACTTTGCCAGCAAAGGTCTGTTTAGTCAAGGCTATGGTTTTTCCAGTGGTCAGGTATGGATGTGAGAGTTGGACTGTGAAGAAAGCTGAGCACCGAAGAATTGGTGCTTTTGAACTGTGGTGTTGGAGGAGACTGTTGAGAGTCCCTTGGACTGCAAGGAGATCCAACCAGTCCATTCTAAAGGAGATCAGCCCTAGGATTTCTTTGGAAGGAATGATGTTAAAGCTGAAACTCCAGTACTTTGACCATCTCATGCGAAGAGTTGACTCATTGGAAAAGACTCTGATGCTGCGAGGGATTGGGGGCAAGGGGCAAGGGGATGACAGAGGATGAGATGGCTGGATGGCATCACAGACTTGATGGACGTGAGTCTGAGTGAACTCTGGGAGATGGTGGTGGACAGGGAGGCCTGGCGTGCTGCGATTCATGGGGTCGCAAAGAGTCGGACACGACTGAGTGACTGAACTGAACTGAAAGTCATTTAGAAGTAAGACTTTTGAATCAAGTGGCTAATCAATAGGGTAGAGAAAAAAATGTTAATTTGAGGAATGAAAACAGATATTGTTTAGTTTATGGGATGTAATCTCAGAAAGTGTTGGCTGTAAAATGATAAAATCTTTAGGAGCAATTTGGTGATACACATCAAATCCTTAAAAATAGAGCAGGCAGTTCTTTGTCTCAAAATTTATTTAAAGGAATAGCCAGAAGTAATAATATTTTTAGATATTCTTGCTTAAAGATAAGTATCTGAAAATATTTATCAAGGAATTAATGATAGTTAATCAAATGATAGTTAATCAAATTTGATAGTAATCAAATTACCTAAAACCCAACAGTAGGGAGATAATTGTATCAGAGATTTAATAGGTACATACCCCGGAATTTGAGTAATTCAGGACTTTACCAAAAAAAGAAAAAATAATCCAGTCGCTTATTTAGATTTGTAAATGCATCAAAATATAATCCACGTTTAGAAAGTTAACATTTTGAATTGACATACTAAAAACTCTGAGCAGTCCTTCAATTAAGATCTTTTACAGCTATTTTAATTTTGTTTGGTCAAAAATCACTCATCTTCTCTTTCCATGATTTAGAACATCTTGTAAAGCTTTCAGAAAGTATTTTGGGAAACAGTGTTAGATCAATTCAATAAAACAGTAGTCACCAATTTACAAAGGATTTAACAAGGCATGTTTATTAACATAGCAAGTCTTAGTAATATATCTAATCATATTACTATTGTATACTGTATAATATACTATTAGATATTATATATGCATTTATAATTATATATAACATATATTATATCTTAAGTAAAATAATGATACCACTTTGTAAAATATTATCTCCATGTGTCAAATTTATAGGAGCATTCTAGAAGGATATGTAGGTGACCCTTGAATAACACAGGAGCTAGGACGCTGACCCTCTGTGCAGTGGAAACTCAAATGTAAGTTTACAGTCAGTCTTTTGTATTTGTGGTTCCACATCTGTAGAGTCAACCAACCACAAGTTTTTTGGTCTATAGTACATATTGTGAAAAACATCCAAGTATAAGCAAGCCCTTACTGTTCAAACCCATGTTGTTCAAGGACCCATTGTATATTAAAAAGTTAATGTGGTTAGGAATTATAAGTGATTTTATTTCCATTATATATAGACTTGTTTTTAAAAAAATTTTGCATGAGGGAAATACTAGTTTGTGTTCAAAACAAAATATTTATTTCTCTTAAAATACATGGAAGTTGGAGTGCAATTTTCTTCAGGGGCTCAACATTTCATTATAAAGAGAATTCACAAAATATTCTGAGCATTACTGGAACAATGATTGCATGACATCTTTGAGTAGCTATCATATAATTATGGCAAGACTATACTTATTTATGGGCTTCCTAGGTGGCTCAGTGGTGAAGAATCCTCCTGCTAATGCAGGAGATTCAGGAGATGAGAGTTGGATCCCTGGGTCAGGAAGATGACCTAGAGGAAGAAACGGCAACCCAGCCCTGTGTTCTTGCCTGGAAAATTCCATGGACAGAGGAACCTGGTGGGCTACAATCCATGGGGTCGCAAAGAGTCAGACACAACTGGTATTTATTTATATGTGTTGATTTATTTTTAGAAATCCAAACAAGCACAAAATATTGTTGTTTTTTTTTTACCTCAAGCATACTTGAATTATTAATTAACCTCCACATTCAAAATTAATGGCAAATAGAAATTTACACTATCCAAAAATATACATAAGGTAACTTTGGCTTTGGACGAAAAGAAAAGTTTCTTTATGCTTAGATAACTTGAATCATTCCATTAAAATAATTAAAATGCCATCATTTGCTCCTTCTCTTAGCTGACAAGTCTGGGTGAATTTTGTTTTATTCAAAGTGCACAGTCAGGGGTTCTGAGTGCAGTGAAGTGTTTTTTTCAGGCATTCTCACAACTTTGTACTTTGATCCTATCCCTCTGTTC
Organism: Neotragus pygmaeus; assembly: GCA_006410875.1. Classification (NCBI taxonomy): domain Eukaryota; kingdom Metazoa; phylum Chordata; class Mammalia; order Artiodactyla; family Bovidae; genus Neotragus; species Neotragus pygmaeus. The sequence continues at coordinate 145,898 of SJYV01016155.1, read as the reverse complement.
TCTTGGCCAAATCCTTTTCTTCCTTTCATATTTCACAATGTTTGTTTCATATACGAGTCCTTTGAAGTCAGAGGCAAAACAAGATTAAAACAACTTATTTTTCCATAACTGTGTTTTGTTTTTCAGACTTTTTTCTCTATCCAGAGGAGTTTTTCCAGGGACAGGATGTATTCTGAAGGCTCAGGTAGATATGCAGTCCAGCTAACAGCGACAGGTGATTCATAGTGATTGGCTGTGATGAAAGAATAAAGAGGAGGGATAGGTAAATGTGGGCTTCCCTCGTGTCTCCGTAGTAAAGAACCTGCTTGCCAAAGCAAGATCCACCGAAGGTTCGATCTCTGGGTGGGGAAGAACCCCTGGAGAAGGAAACGGCAAACCACTCCAGTATTCTTGCCTGGGAAATCCCACAGACAGAGGAGCCTAGCAGGCTCCAGTCCATGGGTGGCAAGAGTTGGGCATGATTTAGTGACAAAACAAGCAAACAAAGCAATGGATAAATATATGTCCTTATGTTCATATACAAATATGTTTCTATAAAGTTAATAGAGGAAAAGCCCTCATAAATGTATTTGCTATGGAAAACTTACAAAGATAGGAAAACATTACCAGAGCTATGTGTTCTTTTAAGATTCCTTATCCTGCTAAAATTGCTAACTTAGCAGAGGACCAGGTTTTTTTGAACTATTTTACCACTGTTGATTATTTATCATTTGTCTTCATTCTCAGGTAATTTAATTTTAGTCTATAGAAAGTTAATAAAATGCTATTATCTACTGTTTTATTATTTGTGCATTTGTGGTAAGTAGTTATTAGTAAGTTTGAGAAAGCCTTAATTTCACTATGAAAATTAATTTACATGGCAAAGGAAGATAAATTGGATATGATTAAGCAAATTGAAACCCTACCTATTCTATTCTATTCTCATAATTCTTTCTGTTTTTGGTGTGTGTGTGGGTTTTTTTTTTTTTTTTTTTTTTTTTTTGAATAGAGGAATAGCGTTTTATTTTTTATTTTATTTACTGTTTTTACTTTATTCTACTTTACAATACTGTATTGGTTTTGCCATACATCGACATGAATCCACCACAGGTGTATACGAGCTCCCANTTTTTTTTTTTTTTTTTTTTTGAGGAAATAGAAAGGCGGCTTTAATCCTCAGGTGGCAGAAAGAGAGAACACGGTATGCTTGTGCCTCACCAGTGCTCCCTTTCTGTGAAGAACCTGGGGGATGATGTAAGATGAAGCCTCACAGTCATGGACAGGGGATGAGGAGCAAGGATGTCCTCTTGTATTCTTGTATCTTGTATTCTTTCTCTTGCATTCTTTCAAAAACAGTCATAAGTTGGTAGCCTGGCAATTGTATCCGGCAGGCCGGTAGCCAATAGTTGGATGCATTGTCTTCTGTGTACTGTACGGCAGCCTCCTTTCTGTCTCCTCCACTTGACATGGCTAGGATCTCTCCTCCATTAGACCAGGGCAGTTTTACCACTGGATCCCAAGTTCCTAGGATAAGAAGAATGTCTGGTTTCAGGACCCAGTGACGCTCAAACTCTTGATGCCTTATCGCAGAGAGAATTCACTGAGAGACAAAGTGATAGGTAAGACGTGGATTTATTTAGAGAAAAACACACTCCACAGAGAGAGTGTGGACCATCTCAGAGGGCGAGGGTGGCTCTCATAATTCTTTCTTACGGTACTTTCCCCTCTCTTCCTACCTTAGAATTTAAAAATGCTTTCTTTGGAACATTTTTGTTCATGTCGGTGAAGAGATTTCCTAATGTCTGGGCCAGTTGTATTTCTCTCCAGAAATCTCTGGCCTATTTGGAAGCTGTGATTTGGAATTAATACTGCCATTTGTTGCTGAGTTTTTTCTAAATGGTGATGCAGATGGTTTGAGTAGGCAAACATTTTTCTATGACACCCGGGATTTACACAGATTATGTTAAAAACAGCCACAATTTTGTCTAAGCCCAAACAGTCGTTGTTGCTTTTCTCCCTATAGAGTTTGGGCTTCCCTGGTAGCTCAGATGGTAAAGAATCTGCCTGTAATGCAGGAATCTTGAGTTCAGTCCTCAGGTTGAGATGATCTCCGAGAGAAAGGAATGACTGCCCACTCCAGTATTCTTGTCTGGAGAATTACATTGACAGAGGAGCCTGGCAGGCTACAGACTATGGGGTCTCCAAAAGTCAGACGTGACTGAACAAACTAACACATCAACACATAGAGTTTAGAATAAAGATATTTATTAAAATATTTAAAGTGATTTAAAAAATTTTGCCAATATAAAATATTTTATATGTGATAATAAATTTCTAGAAACTTTTTAGTAACTTTGGATCACTTTTGATAGTTACATCATTCCTATATGATTGTTTGCATAGGTAGCCTATATGTAAGCACAGAAAAATCAAGATTCTATGTAAGAAAGTTGCCAATTGATACATTAGTTGCAACATATTCATTATTGATTTCTATTCATTTTAGTCCAAGGCTAGATAATTATAACCTTTGTAGAGTCTTAAAAATTAATGCAGATTTTACAAGAGTTTTGGAAAGATGCACAGGAAACTATAAAATGTTTACCTCTGTGGAGTGAAAATGCAGGATTGTTTTGGATAAGATAGATTTTAACTTTTCCTTTTTAGCCTCTGAATAGTTTTGAAATTTTTACTATGAGCCTATTTTACTGTTACAGTAAAATAAATTTAAAAAATGATCCTGATGTTCTCTTGAATGATTCCAGAAAAGAGAAAATATAGCCTGCACTTACCCCTTATTGGCCTTCAATAAATGCAGCATAACCATAGTTTTACTTTAGAAGTTGCCATTTGGAGCAGGTGTGCAGAATTTTGATTGAAAATAAAATTCCATGAAGACATATGTGAATTTTGTATCAGGTGGATTTCTTATTCCTATTTCCACACAGAACTGTAATCAAATTGTCAGAGGCTGTGTCAGATATAGCCCATACTTCACTTGATGTAAGTGATATTATTGTTTAATATTTATAACCTTTCTGGTATTCTTCCATAAGGGAAGAAAAATAATTTTCCTTCTACTCTCCTGATTTCTTCCCTGAGATCCTATGATGAGAGACAGATTAACAAGGGAAAAACAAACAGGTATTTATTAACATGTATAACTCATGTATACCTGAGAGATACTGAGAAAAAGTGAGTAACTCAAAGAGGTAGCTTAGAATTCAGGCTTAAACACCATTTTAATAGGAAATGGGAGAGGAAATTTAGGTCTCAGAGAGAAATAAGTGATTTTTAGGAAAGATGAATGGGCAGTTAAAGAGCAGATGGGAGGGAAGATATGACAAAGTTTGTTGGGGTTTAGTATTAGCTTCCAATTTTCTCTCCTATGGTGAAGTTGATGAAACTTCCAGGGAAGGATTTATGACCACTGAATCCCTTTGGAGGATCTGTCATTAGCAGATAAGGAGTTCAGAATAATCGTCTTTCTATAGTTCCAGTTTTCCAAGTAACTTCAGCTCAAAATAATCAATATGCCAAAGTGGTATATATTGGGGTGGCATATTCTGGCTACCCTTTACCATCTTAGAAAACAATCATAATTACATCACAATCTGTTAACCTTCCAAGGTTAACAAAATCTCGAGTAGACTTAGCTTTGACCCTCTAGAAGACAAATCCTTGTATCCTAAGTTTTTATGCTTGTATTTCATGATAGATTTTTCCTAGATCTACGGATCAGATTAAAAAAAAATATATAACAACATATGGATTATTTTTGATGGCATATAAAGGAGTCGGTAACTATCCCTAGATTGATTATTTTAAAAAACAAGTAAGGAAATATAAAAGGCAATAGCTAGAAAAAAATTTTAGTGTACCTAGTTCAAAAAATTCCTCTAATATATAAAGAATAATTCCAAATAATTTGCTGTTCAGTCGAATTTTTTTTTTTTTAGTGGACATGAATTTTCAATTACAGAGATTTCTCAACGTCTCATCTCCAAATATAGAAAATTGCCAGTGTTGGGTCTAAGTTCACACTCATTAATAAGATTAGCAAAGCTGAAGATTTGTATTAATATTTTTGGGATATTAATATTAATGGAAAGCATTTTCACTGCAGGTCAGTGTAATCACTGGTAGACTCTAGGACCCAAGGAGTTACCTGCAGATGTCACGTTAGTATTTGATCAGNAAAATTGCCAGTGTTGGGTCTAAGTTCACACTCATTAATAAGATTAGCAAAGCTGAAGATTTGTATTAATATTTTTGGGATATTAATATTAATGGAAAGCATTTTCACTGCAGGTCAGTGTAATCACTGGTAGACTCTAGGACCCAAGGAGTTACCTGCAGATGTCACGTTAGTATTTGATCAGTGAAGCCTAGGTTTTTGTTCTCATTCTGGTACTCACGTGACTACACCAGGTGCCCAATATGTTCACCATGAAGTGTTGTTATTTTGGGGGCTGCATTTGTGGTGAAGGAGAATGCTATGTCTCTAAATTTGTCTTTGGGATATTACCACAGTTTTAAATGCAGTGGTACGTCATTTTGTGACAGCAGGCAGTCTATCCAAAACTTTAAAGAAAAATGAGCATCTCTCTATCAAGGGTCATGAACAGGTTTGTGAAAGCATACCATATATTTATTTATGTTTTACCTCAGAAGTCTTTCTATATTTGAAATGTTTTCATTTGTATCTCCCCACTTAGAAAGTGCTTGAGAAATAGGTCACACTTTTAAATATGGCAGAAATACAAAATCTATTATTTCAGTTGAATGAAAGAGTAGTAGAAATTATACATTATTTTAGTACTGATATTAAAAGTGTGGCTATCCATAATCATTATCTTTTATATCTGGGCTTCTATATCTGAGCAGTTTCCAAAAATACTAGGGGCAAACAGAGTTAAAATTTAAGTTATAAAATTAATGAAGCCAAAAAGCTTATAGACATACTTAAAATGTCCTTGCATTAATATAAATAAAATTTCTCTGTTGCAGATAAAGTGCAAACATCATCTCTGACTTTATTCCCTTTTCTACCCTCTTCTTAAGGCAGCTGTTATCTTGACCTTTGCTATGTTTCCTTCCAGACCTTTCTTTTCCCTATTCAGATATCATATCTTGAGTTCCACAAGTCCTAAAAATAGATCATATTATGGCCATTTCTCACTAAATTAATTACCTTTATTTATATTTTACCTAGAAATTACTTTTCTCTTAAACAGTAAGATAAATCTTTTTCAGTATGCTGGGCCCTTGCCACTAAAAACTATTTTCTTCCAAGGAAACAGAATCTTGAAAGTTACTATTGCAACAATTTTCTTATTCCTTAAAACAAAGAGCAATTTCTTACTGAATTTAAACTTAATTTCTAGTATACAAGTGTAAAAATCTAATTTTTTTATACAAATGAAAGATCTTCTCTTCTGACAAACAATTGTACATGAGTTCTTTTCTCATTGTTATTTGCTTATGAAATAATTAGTAATTAATATAATTTTAGAAAGTAATTCAAGAAGTTTTAAATATGTAGGTTTCCCTAGAACATAAACACATGTGAACTTCAATAATAAATATCTAAGGAAAACAGTGATTTAAACACTTTTGTTGTAAGCAAGCTATTTGTGAGAATTTTCCACCAAAAATATTTCCTTTTGTGCTATATATATCTCCTCTTTTATAATATCCCCACATTTCTTACATCTCCCAGAAAAAGGTATCATTGGGTAAGTATCAGTAGGTTTAAGATACTAGTTCAGTTCAGTTCAGTTCAGTCGCTCAGTCATGTCCGACTCTTTGCAACCCCATGAATTGCAGCACNATAACTGTGATATTGAATGGTTTGCCTTGGAAACGAACAGAGATCATTCTGTCGTTTTTGAGATTGCATCCAAGTACCTCATTTCGGACTCTTTTGTTGACCATGATGGCTACTCCATTTCTTCTGAGGGATTCCTGCCCACAGTAGTAGATATAATGGTCATCTGAGGAATTATAAAACGTAATAAAGCCAGCAAATTGTTGAAAAACACTATTCTGGGAAGCAAACATTTAATAATAATATGTATACATGTATATTTACAAGGTATTTTCTATGCATATAAATATTAATGAAATGTGAACCATCTGATAGAGAAAAAGTGTTCCAAGTCAGCAGTTCACACACAAAATGGGGGTAGCCAATTTGATAATGTGCATAGCAACTGAGGGTAATGAACCCTGGTTGCTGAACCATGATGATAACATCTGATCTCTGAGCAGTGCTTTTACAGTTTTCATAGTTCTTTGGCTTATTCTGTCAGATAGCATTGTGAAATTATTTCTATCCCCTTTGTGCAAATGCAGAGACAGACACTCTGGGAAGATCCATGTGTTCTGTGGGTTCATTCACCAAGCAGGTGGCAGGACCATGCCTGAACATCTGGCTTGTCTAAATTCAAAAATTTTGCTCGTTCCTATAACGCAAGCTGCCTCAATCTTGCAACAGAAAGAAAAGAGGCAATATTGATCATTTGGCAGTTGAATGACCGGCAGAGAGGCATTTGCAGCCATGTTATCTTTCTCTTCTCTGCCGCAGTCACGTTTGGTTTTGTCAGCTCTCGCCCTGCCCCATATGTAGCAGTAGGGAATTTAGTCATGGTTCTATAGGATCATCTGAGTGGAAAGTGGGGCATGAAGTCCGCTTAGGGTTTCAGTTCCTGGGTCTATATGCAGGGGAAAATAAATGAGACCTAAGTGATGTAGAGCTCCTCCAAATTTGTGCTGCAGAATCTGGGGTGACTCAGAATTCTAGCCCATGCCCAACTCTTATTCTGTGACTTGAAACAATTTTATCACCATTGTGTCTCAGGAGTCCCTAAGATGGACTGCAACTGGTTCTGAAAGTGGAAGGCTGAGTATTGAAAGAGGAAGATCCTGTATGTGAGAGGCAGTGTGGAGTAGTAGTTAGCAGCTGACTATGGACTCTGGGTTTTACTTCTGGCTGTGCTGCTTTCTAGCCCCGTGATCATGAAGTTACCTAATATCTCAGTTTCTCCATCTATAAAATGGGGATAATAATAATAGTATCTGTTTCATAAGGCCATTGTCAAGAATAGATGAGCTAATATTTATGAAGTGGTTATAATGGTGCCTGACACATAAGTGCTACATAAATGTTGGGTATCATTTGGCATTGAAGAACTATTTTTGCATTTGTGAAAATAGTGGCAGAGCCTATCATTGCTAAGCCTAAAGAGACTGTTCGCAAGTATAACAAGAGCACACATGTTAAATATACCCAAATCATTGCACACTGGCATAGGATTATCATGTGTAAATCAGAACCAAGTACATGCGCATTTATTGTTCTGTCCCTGAGTCATGTCCGACTCTTTGCAACCCTGTGAACTGCAGCATGTCAGGCTTCCCTGTCCTTCACTACCTCCCAGAGTTTGCTGAAACTCATGGATGTTGAGTTGATGATGCCATCCAACCATCTCATCCTCTGTCACCCTCTTCTCCTCTTGCCCATAACCTTTCCCTGAATCAGAGTCTTTTCCAGTGAGTCAACTCTTTGCATCAAGTGGCCAAAGGATTAGAGCTTCAGCTTCAGCATCAGTTTTTTCAATGAATATTCAGCATTGATTTCCTTTAGGATTAACTGGTTTGATCTTCTTGCTATCCAAGGGACTCTCAAGAGTCTTCTCCAGCACCACAGTTTAAAAGCATCAATTCTCTGGCACTCAGCCTTCTTTATGGTCCAACTCTCACACGACTAGTGGAAATACCATAGCTTTGACTATACGGACCTCTCTTTGGCAAAGTGATGTCTCTGCTTTTTAATACGCTGTCTAGGTTTGTTGTAGCTTTTCTTCCAAGAAGCAAGTGTCTTTTAATTTCGTGGCTATAGTCACTGTTCTCAATGATTTTGGAGGCCAAGAAAATAAAATCTGTCACTGCTTCCACTTTTTTCCCATCTATTTGCCATGAAGTGGCAGGACCAGATGCTATGATCTTAGTTTTTTGAACACTGATTTGAACAACAAATCAGAAAAAGTACATGCATATGGTCAGTGATTATGTCTAAGAGATATCATTTTCAGTGGCTGAAATAGTTCAAAGGAAATGTTGGAAGAACATTTTGCAAATAGTTTATTAGAAGAAAACCTCTCTAGTTCAATAAATCAGTTAATCAGAAAGTGTGTGTTGGCCTATGACTTTCAAGAGATTGTTAATTAATCAACCTAAACTCATATGCCAGGGAATCAAACAGGGAAACTATGTTTTTGGTGATAAAGTTACATTTTTTGAGAGAACTTCTAAGTCTGCATCTTTCTATTTACTCAGTCATCTGAGAACCAAATGAGAGCCACCAGCTACGGTCACTGTGCTACCCTTGAGAGGTCATGTTTGACTTCAGCCCTATCTGAGTCTGAATCCAGTTCTGATCCTTGCAAAATGTGTCAGTTTAGACATCATAAGGGCTTCCCTGATAGCTCAGTTGGTAAAGAATTGATCTGCAATGCGGAAGACCCCAGTTTGATTCCTGGATCTGGAAGATCCACTGGAGAAGGGATAGGCTACCCACTCCAGTATTCCTGGGATTCCCTTGTGGCTCAGCTGGTAAAGAATCTGCCTGCAATGCCAGAGACCTGGGTTCGATCCATGAGTTGGGAAGATCACCTGGAGAAGGAAAAGTATTCTGGCCTTGAAAATTCTGTGCACTGTATAGTCATGGGGTCACAAAGAGTCAGAAACGACTGAGCAACTTTTGCTTTCACTTTAAACATCATAAACTTCCCCACACCCAGTTTCTTTGGGAATATCTACCCCATTGGATTGTTCTATAAGTTAAATGAATAATCTTTATAAATGACCTAGATTTGTATGCAAATAAAGTTGAACTCTTAAATAAATTGCTTTATCTTCTACTCTAAATGCTATCTTTCTGCTGTTCTCAAGATAGAAACCTGGGCATTCAACTTATTTTTCTCTCTTAAACCACCTCTACCCCACATTCAGTTATTTTGCTAGGTCTTGAGAATGATATCTCCTGAATCCGTGTCATAACTAGCTGTCACTTTTGCTTTCATTATTTCCTGATGGGGCTTTCCACTAATCTCTTATTTGATTTCCTTTTAATAAATACATGTTGTAACTACTTTGTCTATCTCCATGGGGACAAGGGTTGTGTTTATTTATTTTTTGTTTATAACTTTAGTGCCATCTCGATGCCTAACACATGGTAGATAACTAAACACACACACACACACACACACACTCACACAAGAGACACAGACATATAGAACGGACTTTTGGCCTCTGAGGGAGAGGGAGAGGGTGGGATGATTTGGGAAAATAGCACTGAAGCATGTATACTATCATGTAAGAAATGAGGCACCAGTCTATGTTCGATGCAGGATACAGGATGCTTGGGGCTGGTGCACGGGGATGATCCAGGGAGATGTTGTGGGGTGGGAGGTGGGAGGGGGATTCAGGATTGGGAGCTCGTGTACACCTGTGGTGGATTCATGTCGATGTATGGCAAAGCCAATAGAGTATTGTAAAGTCAAATTAAAAAAAAATAAAGACAATATTTCAATAAAGATAAAAAAAAGAATAAATTTGAATCAGTTCTAATGAGATGGATGAAACTGGAGCCTATTATACAGAGTGAAGTAAGCCAGAA